>JANHGC010004563.1:0-17727 GCA_027560395.1 Boaedon fuliginosus | reverse complement strand
CCATAGGAGCACATATCCTATGACACATATATCCTACATATACCAGAAGTGGAGAGGTGGAACGGAGGAGTATTAAATATGTAAATTCTTGCAATGAAGTAGAACTAGCTGTGTTTCTCCGACAATAAGACCGAGTCTTATTTTCTTTTAGACTTGGGCTTATTTTAGAGGAGGGTCTTACTTTTTTTGAGGGAGAAGAGTGCACCGTCGGACTCAGGAGCCAGGGATCCTGCAGGCATCCCAGGCACATAAATGCAGCAAAAATTCCCGGGCTTATTTTTGAGGTAGGGGTAATATTAGGCACCCCCAAAAAATTAGGGTTGGGCTTATTATTGGGGTGGATCATGTTTTTTGAGAAACAGGGTATTGAAGTGGTGGAAGAGCAACATTAGCTACTAAAGACCCTCATTCAAAATGCTGGTCCTCTTCCTTAAAGTTCTCTATGGGCTTTTCACAGCATGACGGGGCATTTTTAGAATTGGCCGTGTATTTTAAATACATTAAAAAGGCAAGTTGGAGAAGCTGGGAACTGAAAAAATAACAAAAGTTAGAAAGTTCATAGAAAACAAGCACCTCAAGGCTCAGTACTTTTCTAGGATATCTGCCAGATCTGATGGGATAGCTAGAATCAGGCAGTGATGGGCTGCAGAAGGAAGATTGTTGAATTTATGTAGCTGAGACACAAGTAGGGAAGATAGTAGTTCAGCAAACTGAAAGCCTCAGAGGTTCAAGGAAAAGCTGATCTGGGAGAGAAGACTGGGAAGAAGAGCACTCTTGCATTTCACCCAGTACTTTATTATATATCAATAATACATTAAGTTTCCATTAATCAGATCACAAAGAGGAAGAAAAGCTATAAAATAAATTCCCATGTATGAAGGAGAGTTCTCACATAGACAGTTGGGACAAGGAAAGAGAGATGGGAATGGGTGAGGTATCAACAGAATAAGATTGATGGCTATTCTACTTTTAGCTTCCAACCTTAAACAAAGTCCCTGAAGAGAAAAAACGAAGAATACAAATATCCCCGTGTGTGTGGGTTGGGGGGGGGGGGAGTATTCAGAATGATAAAAATCTAAAAAATAAATTTAAAAAAATAAAAAGAATCAATGAATTGTTCACCAAAAAAAGAATTAAGTTAAAATAAGATAAAGAGCAAACCTTTACAAATGTAAAAGATAAGATTTAAATTGGGTACAAACAGTATTTTGGTTATGGGAAAGGGCTCTATATTTGAACAATGAAGAAGTCTTGGAATATAAAGTTGATCTGCCTGGTTGCCATTAACTTTTATTAAAAAGGAATCTACAAGAACACATAAAACATTAAAATCTGAATTATAAAAATAAACACGATTCTGAAACTTTTTCCAAATAATTTTCTTCCATCAAGACTCAAATCAACCAAATATTATTATCACAAATTTACTAGGTATAAACTTTAAAAATGCTATCCCAAAGGTGGTTTTCAAAACGCAACTGGACTTTCTTGATTTTTTTTCCTTGAAAATGTTTTGCTTCTTATCCAAGAAGCTTCTTCAAAATTGAAGCGAAATGTTTTCAAGGAATAAACCAAGTTCAGTTACTTTTTGAAAAGCATTTTTGGCACAGCCATGACCTGGATGATTGAGACTCTCTACAGGCATTTTATAATACTTCCATTTAAATTTTCAAATTACAACTATGTCTCAATTTGTTTTTTTAGCTGGCATTGATTATTACTAATTCATTTGGAATGGTTTTCTGCTGAAAAAATTAAGCAACATTTTTGGCTTAAAGTTCTCACCCTCATAATGACTACAACAGTTTTCTTCTTCTCAATACAAAACAATACAATTCTTAATGCAGTTCTTCTTTGAAGAAGGGGAACAATGCCATCTTTCATTTGCTGCAGATAAGACAGCAATGGGCCATAGGTCAGTTGATATAATTGGGTGGAGACTTGTGGTCTTATTCAACATAGGCACTTTCATTTTAATTATGGTGCCAGTGTCACTCCCTAGTATTCTGAACCAAAGTACTGATAATCTCATTGGGCACAATTACATTTGGGCATTGGTACAGGACAACATACCATAAGGAAGGCTGAGTGCCAAAGAATTGAGGCCTTTGAACTATGGTGCTGGAGAAGACTCCTGCGAGTCCCTTGGACTGCAAGGCGATCAAACCAGTCAGTCCCAGAGGAGATCAACCCTAGCTGCTCTTTAGAAGGCCAGATCCTGAAGATGAAACAAAAATGCTTTGGCCACCTGAGAAGGAAGGAAGGACACACTGGAGAAGAGCCTAATGCTGGGAACAGTTGAGGGCAAAAGAAGGGGACGGATGGCTGGATTGAGTTACTGAAGGAGTAAATGGACTCTGGGGGATGGTAGAGCACAGGAAGGCCTGGAGGAACATTGTCCATGGGGTCACGATGGGTTGGACATGACTTTGCTATTAACAACAACAATAACCAGGATAATGTATTTTTACATTGCATTTTTACCATGTTACCTACATTTCTTTTCAATCTTTGTTGCTGCTCAAAACAACATATTAAACTGAAAAACTCATGTGTTGTTTGAAAAGCAGTATAGTAACTGTTACAACCATGCTTATTATTTCTATTATTTCATGACTAAGAAAAATTAAATCATGTAAGTTCTTATATAATTATGATAATTACTACATTTAGAAGTATCAAATACATCAATACATTCATAATATGATGAAATTTGGCAAATACTAATATTTGTTAAAATATTTTAATCATTTAATATATCTTATTTCAGTAACTGCTTTGGAAGGCTGCTTGGTGCTATATATATTCTGGTTAATCAATTTCAGGGTTGTTGGTTTTTTTGCCTCAAGCCTTATTACTGTGAAAGCCTACCAGTCTTTTGCCTTCAGCAAGAAAAGTGAAATTTTACATTTGTGAAATTTACATTTACTTACAACTACTTCAGCTATTTCTGTTAGCTGTTTTTGAAGCAATTTTTAAAAATTATTTAGCTTGCTTGAAATCTGTGTTTTGAGTGGCAAGCATGGCTATTTGAAATTGCTACTTTTTGCCTATGGATAATATCCATATCCCACTTATCTGATGGTTCCTAGATATGCTTTCTTTCTATTGTTTATTCCATATACTTTATCCATTATTTTCCCCAATTCATTTTAATTTTAGAAATAACAATTTCTAAAATGTGCATTCCTACCTTTATACTTCATCATGGCAATTCAGGTCATTTTCATTCTCCAAAATATTGCACTAACAGAACATACTGCCTTAAATTAAAAGTAAAATATCTTAAACTGTTTTAAAATAGGTTAAATTTTTCAAACTACCCCATATCTTCTATTAAAACTGTTGATTTTCCATGAATAAAAGGTATGCAATTATATATAGAAATAATAGACACAATTTAGGATTAACAAAGTATCAAAAGGATCTCTCCAGTACTTAGAATCCAGATTCTTTAAGTCAAGCACTTGGAAAAAAGTTATTAATTATACGATTATCTGTTTTGGCTATACCTTTGATGATTTTGAAGCCACTTTCTTCATTGGTCTTGTTTTAAACCCCTGTTTTGAAGCAGACTTCATTTGCAGTTTTGGAACACCTTGTTTCACTACTTCTGCCCATGACTTCGCAACTAAAACAACAATTGTTGAGGATTATTCACCTTAATCATTTTTAATAAAATATCTGATATATAATCAAATTATACTGTGTTTGAAACATAAAATGTTTAATTCTGGTTTTGTAAATTATTTAGCAATAGATATAATTGTTAACACACCCATCAAGTTGGCTTCAGAAGCACCACTTCGTCTTTTGGAATGAATAGTACCCATAACTCCACTTTTTCCACATATAGAACTTCTCCTCGGAGTACGGGGTTTGCTCCTTCTTAATGATGAAGTGGCGTTAGATACACAGCATAAACTATTCATATGCATCTCTTGTGTAGTGGTTTCTTCACCCTCTGAAGATTGACTTGCAACATGAGGATCAGAGACGCATTGTTGCCTCTGAGGCACACTATGTGAGTCAGCTTGCTTTGACACAATATTTTCATATTGCTTCTTCTCAAAGGAACTCTGCAGGAAAACAAATAGGTAACACACACAAAAATCAAACTTGATTTTGAAGACCACACATACATTGAACAACTCGCACTGGTTACCATTTCAGCTCCAAAAAGTGTTGGTGTCAATATTCTTCATAACTTGGCACTCAGGTATCTATGGAAGAGCCTCCTCTCACCAAATTTTACACAACCTATTACATCATTTAGGGAGGGGCTTTGTTCCTTGTAGCAGCACCAAATTATGGAAAGTGGATCCCTTGGAAATATTTTAGGAATTTATTGAAAATGGAAAATGATTTTAACATTTCAGTAATATCACCAGTACCTTTTGACATTCTTCTTTGCCAGTTCAATTTTGGTTTCCCAATTTGAATTGTATTTTGTTTTCATTTTGATTTTTTTTATTGTAACATTCTAACCAATAACAGTCCAAAAGACGGTGATGGTATAAAAATCAAATAAAATTACACTACACTTAGGTCTAAACTTTTTTCATTTGCCAATTTCTTTTAATATAAACTAAAATTAACTTTCCAAATCGGTTAGCTAGATACTTTATGAAACTATGAAAAGATGTGAAGCAGTAGAAGTCGGCTGTTTTTAGGCACTGTCCCATCTTCATCAGACCACAGATCTGGCCATTCTGGAGATGGTCAGCAGTTTTTTGGGGAAGTAAATAATCCAGAGCAAGGAGTGATTCACAGAGCAGACTTTCTTGGAATACTGTCCCCAAAGACTATATTACTTTCCAGGTATATACAAACATTTCCAAGCTCTCCACTTTACTGTGAAATGATTTTATTTTAGAAATTTGCTTTCTCAAATATTTGGTAAACTTTAAAGATGAATGTTATTATTTTGAAAATGCCCCAATTAAAAATAAAAGTTAATAGTATAAATTCTGATTTCAAACCTCTTATATAAAGCTGCATTTGTAGGTCATCTACAATAACCATATATGGCTCCTTGTACTTCTGCTGGAGAGTATTTCTTTTTTTTTTTAACAGAATGTGAAATATTTACCCCGTTTTGTTTTGGGAGTTTCTAATAATAAAATAGGGATAAATATTTTATCACCAATTTATCAATTTTATTTATTAAATTTATTTGCTATCCATCTTGCACCACTCTGAAATAAAATCAGCAATTTTTTAAATAGAAAAGAAGCACGGTGCAATATATCACCAACTCCTCGCAGAAAGAATTCTAGGGAAATATTTAGGTGTACTAAGAAGTGCATAGCTTACATTCCACCTCCCCCCTCCCAAAACATTTCTAAATCCTAGGATTTAAAATTTTTAATCAATTGTTTTAACATATTTGTGCAGATACATTATTTAAAATACAAAGTTTTCAGTATGAAGAATAGTGAAGTTTAGACAAACATATGTATACATATTGTTATGGGAGCAAGAGCAATTCTTTGGTTAAAATGTAAATAATCCTAGCAATCAGTTGTTCCATCAATCAATCACATACCTGTGTTACAGCCTGCCTTAATTCTGCAGCTTTTTTCAGAACAGCTCGTGGTGAGTTTCCAAATGGCATGCTTAGTCTGGCTGGAATGGCCCCTTTTTTAAGTGGCGAGTTTGGAGGCAAGCGCTTATCAAAGAGTTCAGGACTCAGTTGGCCAGCAAAAGACACTCTCTTCCTTTTTCCAAGTGATTGGACCAGAAAATCTAGTTCTGTACCTCTACGCTTTTGAGGTGATTTCTTAGCCTCTATAAATGAAAAGTAAGTGAACACAATGCCGTTCAACATTAATACAATTAAGTTTGCGTTCAGAATACAATTGCTTAATTTGAAAAAACTTTCGTAAACTTTTTACACTTTTGGTATCAATTTTCAATCATAACTAAGGCACTAACATTTCAAATAATTGAACCTGTTTCTACTAACGATGTCAAACAAGCCAATTAACTGACAGAAAACATAAGCTGGTAAATTTATCTTAACCAAAGATACTGGAGACAGCAAATAGCAATAATTTTTTGATATAAAAAGAAATTGTATTTACCTGACTTTTTATTAAGTGGACATAACACATTCATTTCAGAAACAGCATTAACCTTGGCTGATGGTTGGACTCTGCTTTCATAAGAACTGGAAAAATTAGGTATATTGTTCTTCATATTAACATTCTGCTCATGACTTTCTGTTCCTATTTTTTTATTTTCATTTGTAGGGCATTTTGTTTCCAAGGTTTTTTCAGGAATCTCATTTGCCATTATTTCACTGGTTTGGGAAAGATCTGCAGGGATTATTGATTCTCTATCTATTGCCTCTATACAAGAATATTCATTTGAAATAGTTTTATTCAGTTCAATGTTGTTATTGCAGTTTTCACTAGTATTAAGATGAACTGAATGGAAAACAGTACTAGAATTTCCATCTTCTGAATCTTTCAGATTTAGCGCTGTTTCTGTGACCAGTTCTCGATTTTCATTTGTTTTAGAACATATAGTTTCAATCAAAATACCAGATTCATGCTCCTGTCCACTAACTTGTACAGGACAGGGACTCTCTTTCATTTCTCCAGAGCTCTTCATTCTGTTCAATGAATCTATATCAACCCCTGTCCTTCTGGACCTGGAAGATCTTCGAGGCTTTCTAGAACGTGGACTGGAATAATTCTGAGTACTCTCCCGGCTAGGTTTGGCTTTGGGCAAAGTACTTTCTACAGATATGAAAGAATCTGTTGCGTTAAATTTGTTAAAACACTTAGCCTTTTCTGTATAATCCAATGACAGTATACATGGTTCAGGAAAATGCTGTGCGCTCTGTTGATTGGCTTTAAAATGTGCACACTTTCCCACTTCATTGTCTTCTATGTTCTTAAAATCTGACTGATTTCCACTTTCACACTCTTGTTTCTGTTGTATATCACAATTTGGAATGCTTGATGATTTTTCAGAGTTCTTCTCTTCAAATGTTGGTATTGGACTTGCTACCATACCATGCTTTTCTTTAGTTAACTTTGCTCGATTCACTGCAGACCTCCTAGATCTTGTGTGAAATACATCTTCCAGCAAGGTCTCATTACCAGTATTTTCCTTTACATTGCCTGTGCCATCTTCATGTTTCATTAATTCATAAAGTTTGCTAAAAGGAGATAATTCATTTGCTTTTTCAGTGCTGTGCATTTTGTACTTAAATTCAGGTGTGCTGTATTGTTTTTGAAGTCTTTTCTCATTTCTTCTAGGAGAGCAAGTTTCACATTTCTTGCCTACAGGAATATGAAACAGGCAGTTTTTAAAATCTGTTTTCTTGAATAGTTAAACCTATATTTGAAGCATTATACAGATAAAGTACTAATCAGAAGGTAAATTTTGAGGAATTAAGCAGACATTTACAAATCCTTAGGGAAAAAGTGCTTCAAAACACATAGGGGACTGTACAAAGCATCTCTTTTCAAAGCAGTCATTTTTTTTCCAGCCTTAAGCAACAGCTTTGGTAACCTGTTTCCAACAATATCCACATGCTTATGACTGCTCTCAATGGTAACAGCTAGAAACCGTTTAGGAAGCAACCGCATGAATCTGCAAATTTATGACTTCTTTAGTGATCTTAAAATATCTACTTTGGACAGATCTGCATACATTACAATTTACCTCCTTCAAATGACTTGCACAAGTTCAACAAATCAAAACTATAAGCCAAATGTTATTTGTAATTGCCCAATAATATAGTATAAATATATGCAAGCAGATTATTTGTATTTTCCAAATCACTTACATTAAACATGGTTCTAATCAGCGAAATTTAAAGAATAGATGTGTTCATAAGCTATTTATTAATGGACAAGAAAATATAAGAGTCACTTTCTGAAATGTAATCAGCTGTGAAATATTATTTCTAATATAATTTTAATACCATCCTGTTCCTCAACTCTTAATTATCATGATTTAATAAACTGGGTCAGAAAAGAATTCATCAATTAAACCAAATCCATTCGTGTATTTTAACAGCAAATTCCTAATGGCTGCTTTCATTTTTTTACCACTCATTGGTAAACATTAATAATAATGTTATTAATAATATTAATAAAAAGTCATTAATATAATGAAGGATTTATAGAGAAAGAACAAAACAATTACCAACCTGTAATCGGAGAACCTTCATAATCTGAGTTTTGTGGGTGCTGCAAGTCTATCTGTTGCATATGCTGAACATGAAGAATCTGTAAAATTAAACACAGTGCAATAGAACAAGGATACTTTTTAAGCTTTCCATTTTTCTTGTAAAATAGGTTTCCACTGGTAATTTCTTATAATAAATGATTGAAAGATAATGCAGTATTTTTCATCTCTTATCTGGAGCCGAGATTACTATGCAATCTGTAATTGTCAGGACTCAAACTAGAATTTTGAATTGAATTTTAGAATCCATTGGGTAAACCATTACTATGATTTCCAAAACTCACGAGCTTTTGAAAAACTAATGGACCCTCTACTTCAAAAGGTCTATGTATAACTAATTATTTAAAGTGAAAGAAACGTATTTACAGTAGTGCTCTGAACATTAAGTGCTGTGCAAATACATTATGTAGAATCTATAACTGCAATACAGTAATACCACTGAGGAAAATTCCAATTAAATTAGATTCTGTACATATGAAAACTAATGCCACTGTCTAAATCTCAATGACACATTTATTGTCTCCCCTTTCAATATTCCATCCATATGAAATCTCAGTTTAACAGACCTCAACATAACACATTATGTAACTGACATAATTTGATTAAAATAATGTAAATCAATACTTAGTCTTCTCCCTCTTAAATGACCCATTAAATTAAACCTTTAATGGATTCATTTGTATACCTATTTTTAAGTTCATCTTAAGATCTTACAGGTTTTGTCTTTTACTTTCAGTTGGACAACCTAACCCATAAAGTAGAGAAACTATTAATAATCTTTCATAGATCAAGTGTCACCTAACTCCCTTTTTCCTTGTAGAAAACATGACTGACCAGAAAAAAATGTCTTAATTTTCTAAAGCCCAACACCAATACCAGATTTTGTGTTTCCTATGAATTATAGTTAAGTGTGGAACAGAATGACTAAAAGTGAAATATAACTGGTTATGACCAATTACTAAATCAAGCCAAAGAGCAACGTACCATTTATTAACTTTTAAATTTTTATTACTTTCTCCTTCCCCCAAATTAAGAAAAAGATAATTTTTATTTTACCTGTAATTTTTCCTTCTCTTGAGATCTAGAAAGTCTCTTCTGAGGAAGTGAGGGAGGTGGATATTCAAACCTATTCAAGTACAAAGATTGCTTAAATTAAAATTACTGTATTTTTTGACTATGAGACACATATTAGCTTTACAGGAGGAAAACAAGGGGGAAAAAATCTTTCTCCCAGCATCCATCCAGTATTCATCTGGCTAGCATCCTTGCAGCAAACAGCCTGGTCAGCTTCACCACGTTATCACAGCCCCAGCACATGGCTCATCAGGGCTCCGCTCCATTTGCACCCACCACTGGTCAACTGAGCTGAGCTGACTGTCACCACTGGGGAATGCTGGAGCCTTCACTGCCAAGCAGCTGATTGGTGATTGGATTTGCCTCCTGGAATACCATAGATCAGCTGTTCTAGGCAGCAGGGATCACCGCGCTGCAGATCACCGCCATAGAACAGCTGATCGGCACTGGACCAACCCCTCCCCCACCGCAATATTCACTCTATAAGACACAGGCATTTCCACCCTCTTTTGGGAAAGGGGGGGAGTGGGTCCTATAGTCCAAAAAATATGATAATCCAACTTTAAGTTATTAAAACTTAAATCTACTTTATTCAAAATTATTAGTGTTTTCATTTCCAACTCTAGTAAAGTACAGTTTTTGACTAGTTTAGTTACTCTTTATATAATCTGTTTTACTGTTTGGGAAGTTTCTTTATCAATCAAATTATTTTATAATTTTGATTTTCAGGTTTATAAAAAGTACTGGCTGACACAGCCTATTTCTAGCACACCCATATTTTCTTATATTATTGTTACATACCTGAAAGAACGATCAATAATTGTCAGTATATCTCCATGTTTTAAGTGTATGGGATCTTGAAAGTGATTCCTATTTAGCTGTGTTGGATTCGCAGAACTCAAGTTAAACAGTATTGCCTAAAAATATATAGGAATATAATATGTATATCCAAATCAATCAATAAAACAGAAGTACCAGAAATATTAGTATTGCATAAGAACCAAATGTGATACATACCTCTTTATTTTCATTGACTTCAATTTTACAATGTTCTTTAGAAACCTGAGGCAGCTGGATTCGAATATCACATTCTTTTTTCCTTTAAAATATAATTACAAGGTTATCAGTTCAAATTGTATAACTACATGCTCTTATACATACATCTCTTAAAATGTAGTGATCTCTAAATCTAATTCATTTCCACCTAGTATAACAAGGCAATGCAGTTGTTGCTGAAGATGCATTGAGACAATCTGATTTTTAGGTTGAGTTTTAAGAACTTCTAAAATAAATGGTTAGGTTTTTTATTAGACAAATATTTTGCATGAATATACACTGAAGCAGATCAAATCCATTATATGGGATATACACATATACTGTGTGACTAGAGAAATTATAGAGGTCATAATGAAGGAGTCCGGGAAAGTAAGTTATGACAATACCTAAAACCTCTGGTATAAAAAGGAGTCCTACATCACAATTACATAAAGAAAATCCTACACAAATAAACCTTTATCAATTTAAAGTCTTACCTTCCAAACAAACAAGAGTTTGTAGTGAGCGGAAAATGAGTTCCATCGGTCCCATTTCTCTTAATAACAACAACTTGGCCAAAAGATGGCATTTTCAATTTGTATATCTTACCTGGAAGGAAAAAATAAAAATTATTGCAGATTTCAGCACACCTTGATGACTATATGTGGAATATTCATGGTTGTGTATATTGTTTGCTACCACAACTGAGGTCACAAGTCCTTTTCTATTTTTTGAATAGAAAAAAATTACATAATATTATGACTATAGGAAAAATGTGTTCTAAGTCTATAATGGACTTCCGGCAGTCATAAAGAACAGTGTCACTCCCCTGGTCATGTGATGGGTGCTGGGCAATTATGAATAGTTGTCAAACACCCTGAGAACATGTAGTTACCATCTATAATCTTCTCTGATGGCTTTCCTAAAAATCAATGAAGACTTACTTAACAGTAATTTGTTTATAATTGACTATTTATAGTACAAGTAAAATTTTAAAAATCCAGAAAATTAAATTGTGAGAAAAATTTAAAACAAGGGTTAGAAGGATTAACGCAGTCTGCAAAAATTTTCTTCTTTGGACCCCGGAACTTAATTTATTCATCTTATTCTTAAATCTGGATTAGAATTATAGTTAGCAATCTCAGTTGCTTTAAATATTAGGTGGGTATTACCTATGCCAGATAATCCTCTGAAATGTTTTCTGGAATGAGAATACAACCTAGGACTACATGCTGCTCCCCAATGATCTATTTCTGACAGAATATTCAGAGACTTTACCTGGCTTGGACTTGAGAGTCTGAACTACTCACTAGGTGAACTTGGATTTCAGACCTCCTGGAGCTGGGAGGGTACCTTATGACATCAGAAAAGGGGCAAGGGAATTGAGAAGCAGCCCAATGTGCAGTGTGAGTACCTAACTCATAAGTGGTGTGTCTGATCTTAAGCCTGACATTACCTGCTTGAATTAGATGCTGGGGAAATATCCTGCATGAACTGCAGGTTTACATTTCTCCACCTACAGTTGTACTTGTAAAAGAAAAAAAGCAGAGATTAATTCAGAAACTGAAGCCTTCTGTAACTCCTTAATAGAAAGCAAAAAGCAATAAACCTCCTTATTGAAAAACACTATTTTCTTACATTTAAAATGGATCTATCTCAATTTGTCCTTAACCCTTCTCTTCAGTAGGCAGAATACCTACTGTTTTGTTGTATGTTAGATTAAAATAGCAAGCCAATCACACCACCTGAAACATTCTCAGAATGGTTTTACTTTATATGGAAGTTGGTATAAAACCAGTATTGGTTGACAGGATAAAATCTCCTGCAACGTGGGCAAATTACCTGACTTTGGATCACTAACACCAGCCACTTTCAGCTTGAAACATTTGGGAAGTCAATCTGGATGGTTTAAAAAGACCAGTAGCCAAATTCAAGGATAAAGCTACCTATAGCATTCTTAAGATACTTGTACTCTGCTGGAAAATTTCATTACCAATAATCGTATATCACACCACAGAAATGACATCAAAACCTCCTCTCCTCCTAACACAGCGCTCACCCAAGTGCACCTTAGCAACCATTTATCTCATAAGGTATAAAAGCAGTTCGTTTGTTCATTTGTCGTTTCAAGCCACGATTTAAGTTATCTTTCTTTAGATCGTACGTTAGCAAAAATCAATCATTTTCTTACAGTCTTTAAGATCTGTAGGCGTCCTGTTAAGGGCCGCGCGCGAGCTAAACTCCGCTAAACCAATAACCCCCCCTCCCTTTAAATATCATGCACATTCATTTCAATTGTTCCCCCGCCTCAGCACCACCGCGGACATCACAATCAAACTCACGGCGCCTCCCTTTCTCTCCTCATGCCTGGTTCAAAGGAGCCCCTTAACCCGCTTCTGGGCACCTCTCGTCCCCCAGCACCAGCCAGCCCTGGTTCCTCTTCCCAGCACCTCTTTTTCCTTCAGCAAACCACCTCAAAGCAAGCCGACCCTCCCGCGCACAGGCGCCGTTCTCACCCGGACCAAAAAGAGACCCTCACCTGCCCCGCGCGTTCTCCGCCAACAGCGCACCAGAGACCCTCTCTCGCCTCGGAGGCAGGTACACGGCCGCGCGCGCGCCAAATTTCCCCTTCCGCTCATTCAAACCGGCCGACTCCTCCCTCTGAGGCCGCTGCAGCCTCATGTGTATCCTTCCGCCAACTCTCAAGATTGCGCCGGGCGGGAGACAGTTAATTCTTCCTCCCTGTGACGAAGGACCGCATTGCCTAAATCCCCGCGCGCTCGTTTGTCGATCCAGACCTTGGACAGCCCTGGAGCTTTTTAAGCGCAAGAATCGCACTTCTATCACCTGTGAATTTGTTTTTTTTTTCAAACGAGCTCGACGGACTCTGATTGGTCACTTTGTAGTGATGTCAGCGCAAAAGTGATCCAATAGGGAGGGAATCCGAATGGACTTAATTTTTTTAAACATACGTTAGACTGTTTCCTCCACCCTCGTTCCGATACACTTCTACTATTTTGAACTAGAACCTCCATATTGTGTCAATCTATGTTCTATTAAGAAATGCTCAGTTTTGCAATGCATCCCCCTCCAAAGGGAGGGGAGGAAGACTTAATAGATCAGTCTGTGTCCAGTGCTGATGAATCCTGCTATTTAGGCAGTTTCCTAACTATCGGATGAGAAGTTTGCCCACGACTCTGGTCATTCACGGAGTAAAGGGTTGACTAGGCCACTGGACCAGATTCTCTTTGCTCGCTGATCCAATGCCACCCTTTAATTTACTGAGAGACTCTGGCAGTCAAAGCTGCAGAGAAAATGACAGGACACCACTGGAGGTAGGGCCCACTTTAGGAATGACTGAATAATTGTACAACTCAAGGCTATACAGTGATGATTTGAGCAGCAAAAAAAGAAACTCTTAGCTGCCCCTACCACATCAGCCAAGGTGACTTGACTTCCTTTTAGGGAAGGATGCTCACCAAGACCATCTGAAAGATCACTGTACACATTTGACAAGTAAAAGCCATAAAAAAGAGCCAGATTCCAGTTGTACCTTGTTAAGGGAGAAGACTGGGCCTCATCTTATGTGATCTGGGATCATTTTGAGACACATGAATTATGAAGAAGTAGATAATGCCCTTTGTAATATAAACTCAATCAGTTCTCAGTTGGAATCTTTTCATACCTGATTAAGGCCTCTCATTGGGTGGAAGAATGCTGGATCCAACTAGTAATCAATGCCTCTTTGAGGACTTGGGAGTGACACTGATTTGGGGGTTGTCCTCAGCTTACAAAACCTACTTTAAGAACAATAATGGTTGTGGCTAAAATCTTATGCATCAGTTGCAACTATTATTTGATCAACAAGCCATGCTCACAATTGTACATGCATCAGTTATCTCATGCTTATTATATTACCATAATGCACTTTACATGGGTCTGCCCTGGAAAGCTACAGCTGGTACAAAACGTGGCAACCTTGACACTGGCATTGTTTGTCCTTGTTTTCTGGATGCAAGTCAAGATAATTACCTTTTAAAGCTCTTCAGATTATCTGAAAGATTGCCTTCTCTTACATTCATCTACCTATCCAATTAAATCAAATACAGTCAGCTAACTCAAGGTCCCACTCCTATGGGATTATCACCTAATAAAGTTTTGGAAACTGGTATTTTCAGTAATCTCATGACTCCAGGTATTCCCTCCCAGCAGAGATTCACTCAGCTTTGTTCCTTTGCAGCCTTAGGAAAACATTTGACTATTCAGAATTGAGTGATGTACAAACAAACTGACTGAATAAATAGAAAGTAGCTCTTATAGTTGCTAAATACTGGCATAATAGTTTTTATTTTTTTTACTTTTAAGTCATTTAAAAAGCAGAGAGTGTTATTAGTTCTTAGAAGCATTTGATTTCAATGGTATCATCTATCTTCACTCTGCATCACTTACTTTTGCACCTTTTGGTCATGAAGACTTCAAGCACATTCAAAAATGCAAAAAATGTTCTA
Organism: Boaedon fuliginosus; assembly: GCA_027560395.1. Classification (NCBI taxonomy): domain Eukaryota; kingdom Metazoa; phylum Chordata; class Lepidosauria; order Squamata; family Lamprophiidae; genus Boaedon; species Boaedon fuliginosus. The sequence continues at coordinate 2,902 of JANHGC010004563.1, read as the reverse complement.
TTATAGTAACCAGCTAAGCTTAGATGACTTTATATTCCTTGGTTCCCTAATGATGTGGATGCCTTTATGTATGATAGATTGTATGTATCATCTTTAAATTTATCTGAATCCCTCTCAATCTACTGGGCAAAGAATAGAAGAAACATTCAGATCTAGTCAGTAATCCACTATCAATGTTACTGTCTCCCTCTCCTATATCCATTCCCCAGTCTATGTTTTTAATTTTCCACAGGGTTATATTAAGACAAACAACAAATTTAGAAGAGGCTAATTTCAAAATGTTTAAATTATGTCTTCATGAATTTACTAGAATTTAGCATTTTATGCCAGAAAGTATTCCTCCTGTGAAAGAAATTGAAAGAGTTCTATCATGTATGAAAAATTAAAACTCAGAAAAATTTTATCCTCATATTTCTTTCAATCTGTACAATCATTTTATTGTGTAGTCCAGTGGAACAAAACCTCAATGTCAGAAGTATTCTAAGTAAACACTAGAAACATTTTATTTTTCCATCACAGCAAATAATGTGAACTTAAAACAAGCGTCCCTACTATGATTTTACCAGTAGATGGGATAATGCTGCTGAGTACCCTTCCATTCTAATAAACCTTTTGTTTTAATAGATTTTTAATAGGCAACTTGGAAGAAAGTTCAAAATGTTCAGCAGTTTTTAGCTCAGCAAAAAGCAATCACACTGACAGAGCTTAAGAATAATTGGAAACATTTTCTTCTCTGACAATACAGTCCTGCTTCTTGTATTATAGCACTGACATACATGCAAGCTCTCAAATATAAAAAAAAACCAGATACAATTTGTCATAACTGTCTTGAATTGAAAACTGGACATTAAAGCAGTATATGCAGTTTGTTAATAAATGCACAACAAAAGCAAGCATGTAGCTTTATTTTCGGAACAAAATCTCTATCAACCTCATTAGCAATATTTAAAATGCATAAAGAGCACTTTTCATTTCCCACATTTAAAGACACTATAGAGGGGAATCCATGAAAATCTACTTCAAGGAGATAATATCACATTTACCCATAATCTGAAGTTTGCTCTAAATTTTCCACAAGAAATATAAAAAGAAATCTTGTTTATTCACAAGCCAAATGCAACATCCTTACTCATTTTATTTTATGAAGAGCTGATATAAAACCGACCGAGTAAAACTTTCTACAACATGGACAAATTAAACTAAGCTTGGAAGATGAAATCAGGCAGTTTCAGCTTGGAAATGCTAATTAGAAATTAGGTTTTTATGATTTAATCATAAATTAGCCAGATTCAAGGATAAAGCCGTTTAAAGCTACATGTGGCATTCTGTAAACTAAATGCACAACATTGTGCTGATTTCTGCTGGAGTTTTTCATAATAATCGTAGACGTATACCACATCCCAGAAACTGTTCTACATCCGCCTAACGCAGCGCCCACCGAACTGCATGATTCAAAGAACATTAAGAATAACTGCTATTTATCTCAAAAGGCACAACACTTTAAGCTCTGATAAGCAATATATAAAATCTGAGTGCTATTGCTATCTACGTTGTAAGCCGCCCAGAGTCCTTGGGGCTTGCAGTATAAAAATGTAATAAATTAAAAATAAAAAACCAGTTCGTTCATTTGTTGTTCTTCTGCTTTCGTCTCAAGCCACGATGTAAATTATCTTTCTTTAGATCGTACCTTAGCAAAATAAAATAAATCCTTTTCTTAGATACAGGCTAAGATCTGCAGATGCCCCGTCCAGGGGCCATTGAACGGGGGTAGTCACATACACCGAAAGCAAAGTATCGCAAGTCACTATTTCCGTTAGTTAGATGTTTTGGTCGGTTCACCCTTCCTGGACAGTTTTAGCCAATTGTTTTCCCTTCATTTTGTTTTCCTCTCATTTTATTTATAAACAAAAGTAAATATATATATATATCTGTTAATGATTCTGTTGCTTTGCTTCTGGTTTAACCTTCAAATGACATTCTCTGCTATTGGAAGAGTGATGAACATGGCTGACAGAGATAGTGAAATGTACTCAGAAGCCAGTTTGTAGGACTATAGAGGACCATCTGTTAATTCAGGGTTACAGAGTAAATGCATTAGAACTTGAGGTGATTCTTATTGGGAAAGGTGCTGTATGTGAATTTTTACTGTATGAATTATTTGCATGTTTTGTCCAAGCAGAAGAATATTCAATGGACTTTAAGTCATTTTATTAAGTCAGCTCACCCTGTGAAATCCAATACTTGTAAACTTGATGTGTCCATCCTTATTGCTGCATGAAAGCTGGAAAATCAACTGATGTGCATGGTCTAACTCTGGATTTAATGCTTCAAGCAGAAGGGTTAGTAGAAGGGCTTCTTAATTTCTATAATTACTTTAGAAGTATTCCCAGGAGATTTTATGGAGATTAACTTTAATTCCTTTGATCAGAGATTACAGGTGTTAGGTGTTACAGTTTCCCATACTTCATTTTTATTTTGTTTAGACCCTGTTCAGACATTACAAAAAGGGAAGAACTCAATAAAGGAACGTTAGGATGAGCCCTATTTTTCTGATGTTTTATCAGTAACAGGTAACCTGGAAGGACACATATATTCATTGAGGTTGCCAATGTGAAATCCTCTTGCATGTACAAAAGCTTCCACTTGAGTTTAAATTTGTTAGGTAAATTGTCTCAGAAAACAAATTCCACAAAAAAACCACTGGAACCCTATTTTACTGATATACACTATACAGTAACACAGTGGTGGGATTCAAAAATTTCCAACACCGGTTCTGTGGATGTGGCATAGTGGGCATGATGTGGCTTAGTGGGCGTGGCTTAGTGGGTCATCTGACAGCCTGGTTTGAATGCTGCTTTCTTGTGGGAAGGCAAAAGCCATGCCAGCTGTTTGGGAGGATTTT
>JANHGC010004561.1:8037-28078 GCA_027560395.1 Boaedon fuliginosus | reverse complement strand
AGATTTTATTTTCCTGGGCTCCAAGATCACTGCAGATGGGGACTGCAGCCAAGAAATTAAAAGACGCTTGCTCCTGGAGAGGAAAGCTATGGCAAATCTAGACAGTATGCTAAAAAGCAGAGACATCACCCTGCCAACAAAAGTGCGTATAGTCAGGGCTATGGTTTTCCCAGTTGCAATGTAGGGCTGTGAAAGTTGGACCATAAGGAAGGCTGAGCGTCAAAGAATTGAGGCCTTTGAACTATGGTGGTGGAGAAGACTCTTGTGAGTCCCTTGGACTGCAAGGTGATCCAACCAGTCCTAGAAGAGATCAACCCTGACTGCTCTTTAGAAGGCCAGATCCTGAAGTCAAATCTCAAATACTTTGGCCACCTCATGAGAAGGAAGGACTCACTGGAGAAGAGCCTAATGCTGGGAGCGGTTGAGGGCAAAAGAAGAAGGGGACGACAGAAAATGAGGTGGATGGATGGAGTCATTGAAGCAGTTGGTACGAGCTTAAATGGACTTTGGGGGGTGGTAGAGCACAAGAAGGCCTGGAGGAACGTTATCCATGGGGTTGCGATGGGTGGGACACGACTAACAACAACAAAAACTCTCACAGCCATACATTTAATGGGGGAAACACTCCATCATAGGGCAATAATTTTTAAATCAAGGTATCTCAAATGGGCTAACTTATAGAATGTATGTCTAAAATTTGGGACCCATGACTCTCAAGGAAATGAAATTTTGGAAAGTGGTGGCTGTTTCGGTGCTACTGGTTGTTGCTGTGCTGCTGCATTGTTGGCCTGCTGCTGCAGTCACAAGCTTTCATTTTCAATGTTCTGTGACAGCTTCCCAACCAGTCTCGCAATCTCTCACTCCTGCCAGCTGAAAAGGGAAGGGGAGACAGGAAAATCTCTGATGCTCCTTGCCCGATTCCCTCAAGGAAACTAAATGGGGAAGCCAGCAGGAATTTGAAAGTCGTTCCTGCTCCAACTGCTTTTTTGCCCACCGTTGGTCATTCCATTTCTCTATTTAGGTAAGAAATATCACTGAAACAACGACCCAATGGTTCATAGGTTGTCTATTTCTTATCTGATTTCAACCCAGAGGTCATGAGTTAATCAATAAATTCAGCTTGTTTAATAACACGATTAAGCATCGTGTACCGATGCATGGTGGAAATTGATGCATGTTCCCACAGTTTAATATGCCATTCCTCTAAACTAGAAATGAGATGTAATTTCCAATAAGAATCATGGAGAAACCTGGCAGCTGTTATCATATGCAAAACCAATTTTGTATTCTTTATATGACTGTAACATTTAATGATACTTAGCAGGAAACAGCTGGAAGGGAAAAAAGCCATTAAGTAAGTTTTGCTTCATTCTATAGTTATTCCAGAATTCTAGAATTATACGACTTTACCTCCACGTATGAATAAAAATAAATCCAACTTCGAATAAATAAATAAATAAATAAATAAATAAATAAATAAATAAATAAATCCAACTTCGTTGTGTTTCCAGCCTTTTATCTATTTTGGCAATCATCACTGAAGTAACATACCAATGGAAAAATTGTACTGATTTCCTCTAACTGTAATATTTTCAGTAAATTTAATCTTTGTCTCCCAGCAACATTCCCATTATTGCATATCCATTATTTTGTTTAAAATTGACATTCATTCAGTCATGCAATCTTTGACTAGTTTGGCTTCTGAATGACACCATCTGTCTATTATCATTTACATTTAAAATAGGAGGGTAGACCACAAACAAATGTAGAAAAAAGTAGAATGTTACTTAAGCTATTTTTTTAAAAAAACTCTCAAAGCTAGCAGATACATGCTCGGTCTATGCATCAGTTCTGATCTGGCCAAATTCATTCCAGAGTTTATTTAAGAATCACATTATTACAGAACCAACCTGAAGCAGAAGTAGTCATTTATTGAACAATTAATAAAGTCCTCAAAAAGGACTTTAATAAACATTGTGGGTGGTCTCTAGACACTTTATAATGTCAGATGCACTGCACAGCCAAACAGAAATGTAGATTAAATTTTGTTTCCTGAGGTACAAGTGTTTCAAAGCCGTACATAGTTAGACCCCCAGTTCATAATCGAATGCCTTGTATCATATTCCACTGCTTACTTGTTTTTATTGGTACACAGGGCCCTTCACCAATAGATTTACTCTTTCAGAGAAAGTGCCTTAAAAATAAAGACAAAGTTTTCTTAGTGGTGGCTCCCCATCCTCACAAATTCCTATTTGAAACAGTATTAGCCCAAATACATTATGTTTTACCAAATTAGAGTATCACAGAGTTATAAAATAAGATTAATGAAAGAATAGGATAAAAAGTAAAATAAAGTAAATAAATATATATATAATCAAATCAAACATTTCCTGTGAAGTTTCTGATAGATCTTGTCAGCTATTAAACAGAACTTGGTGACATTTTAAGAGAATTCATCACTCTGTTCAGAAAGGAGGTAATTAAGGAAAAAAGAGTCAGCATAAATTGAAAGTTAAGGTAATAAAGGTGCAATAGGTTTGCGTGCACATTGTGGTAAGACTGACAATAGAAAAGTATGTGAGGTCTTGTTTCAAGAGCTCCTGTCCTGATATGCAATGAGAAAAGATTCATAGTATGGAATTTTTTGGAGCCTCTCTTCCAGACTGCAGTTCACAGTGTGTTAAAGTTCTTCAAAATTCTGTTATAGCAATTTGACTGAGCTGTTAGGCAGGCTTATATCTGATGACTTGATTGCCGAAGTTGAGATCAGCAGGGACTAGGCTGTTCTCAATTTGTTGTGCTTTATCAGACACCCGTTGTTTGATGTTCTTCTTAGCTGAGTTGTACCACATTGTGATCAAAGCATGAGCAGAGAATAACAATAACAGAAGCTTCTTCTCCAGTTCCATTGTTCATTTTGTAATGAAGGGGAATCATGTAACACATGTGGGATCAAGCCTACAGAAAAGATTATAAATTTTAGCCAGCAAAGATATTGATTGACTTCAACTTTAGGGAGAGTGGCACTGGGCACACACTGAAATTCTTGAAGCCTATTTTTTTAGGAACTAAAAACCCAATCTTTGAGAAGTTAGTATATATGCCAGGTTTCAGTCCAAAAAGGAACTCCGTTCAAACTTTTGCTGAGAAGATTTTTATTGCAGCAGGGATAAACTGGGTCCTGTGATATCCCCCAAAAAGTCTGCATGACCAATTGGATGTATCTTGTAACAAATACTGTCTGTTGGCACATTTCCTCCTTGACACCAATAATATTACTCCAATATTACACCCATAATATTACACAAGATAGTTGAAATGGGTTACTTATTTCTAGCTGGGCTTATTTATTATCTAATTTTGCATCCTTAATCTTTTTTCAAATATCATTATCTTAGTTTTATTATAATTGATTTGAGCAAATTGTTTGTCCCAATAAGAAACTAAAATGTGTGATGTTCTTTTCACAACTACTTAAGTTTGAGAGAAAATTACCACATTGTCGGTATATATGAATGTTATAAGATGTTTACTTCATGTTTTGGTCAATGGTATTGTCTAGGTGAGCAATCAATGTGTTAGTCTGCAAATTATGACACTAGGATCTAGTCCTTTCTAACATCTTTGAAACAATTTCTTTAATGAGGTGCCCTTAGGGGTAGAGATCCTTGGGATTGAAATAATATTTTAGTGTATATAAAATATATTCAAAATCTTTAAAAAGTGATTGTTTTCTTCCTTTATGCTGTCTCTTTCAATTGGACAGGCTTTCCTATCCCAGTTATAGGGATCTGATTTGGATCAGGTTCCCTGTCCTTGTTCTAAAATTAAATAAGAAAAAGAAAAAGATGGGAATACATCTTTAAAGGAATGTGGTGTATTTTAATCTAAAGCTGCTATTGCAAGGGAAAAAAATATTCTGAAGTGAGCGATTTTCAGTAATGAAGAGATAATAGCCAATCTAGCGGAGTTTTGCTGTACAATGTAACCTACTGGAGGTTTTTCAAAGGCATCCTTTTTAGGAAATTGAGGTTCTTTATAGATTTTTATCTTTTCTTCTTTTCCTCTCCATTGTTCTATGAGAGGAAGGGGGAAAGGGAACTAAAATATATATAAAAAATGAATAGTCTCTCTTAGAATGATGTACCAATCGTATCATCTTTTGATATTCCCTTGATTTCTAATTGTGTTTCTGGTATCTTTAGCAAAAGAAATACAAAAAAAAAATTTAGATGTGTAACCTATATTATTCTTTAATGTGATGCTCTACTTTTCTGTTTGTAGTTCTTTAAGTTTTTGTCTTCCTTCATTAAACATTTAATAAATCACTGCCAGTTTATGACAGATTTTAACCATAACACAAACAGCAGGAGGTGTAAACTCCGCTCAGTTTGGATAGGCATATAATATCCATGTCGACATCATCTTCCCCTCCAGGCATATTGGCAAAACGACCAATGGAAGCTAAGCTTTTTCCGACAAAGCTTCAAAAATAAAGTTTTCTTCTTTTATCTTACTACAAATCAATTGGAGCCCTTACAGCAAAATCCTATAAAATAACTTCAAACACCACTTCTTAGTCTAAAAATTTGTATTATGGCTAAATCTCTTTGAACCTTTTATGACTGAAGTTTGGAGAAAAATGATTTAAGTGCTATCTGCTAGACATCAGAGTGTCAAAATTTCACTCAGTTTTTCTTGACACTTAAACTGCTACCTACTGTATGTTTTGGGAGGGGTTACTTGCTTTTAACCATATAACTCAGTTCATCTGATAAAAGTGACTTAACTTCAGCTTAGGCTACTGAATTAATCTCCTTTTAAAAGGTTCAGTAGCTATAACTGATTATTGTACTTTAAAAAAAAACCTCATCTCACACAATTCAGGTAGTTCAGAAAACCCTGATATATTAATTTTGAGGAAATAAAGAAAGCAGGTAACAGAACATGAGAAAAAAGATGGTTCTAGACTCTTATAGAAAACAAAATATGTTATAGAAAATCTGTCATCCGAAATAGGTCCTCAAGGAGGTTGAGACACTCGTCAGGACATTTTCTTACAATAAAGGACTCTTTGGGAAAAAAGCAGACATGCTGGATGTAAATTCAGGTCACAAAGATTTCATACTGCTGCTTTTGAAACAAACAGATAAAATGCATGCAATTTGCATATCTTTCAACTTCCTAAAGAATGTCTGAAGAATGGGCTAAAATTAATCAGTTTTGCTGACATTTTAGTAGCATTGTGTTATCTGATATGAGCAATACTTCTCACACTTAGGATCTTTTGAATTGAATTAGTCACCTTCACTAACCACAGAACATCCTTTGATAGAGTTATAAGGCATTCCAGATTATTTATTTTGTTGGGTTTTATCTCAGTGAAATTGAAGAATCTGTTCTTTTAGAGATGACAATGAGAATAAAGCCACTTTCCCAGCCAAAATTGTCATTAGATAATTACTGTAAGAATTTATTTTCCAGACAAACATAAAAAAAACCCGAGTAACTGCCTGAAAAGATTAGTATTAAATATTGTCAAGATATGAATAAAGATAACTTTTATTGACATTTTTTGTGAGCACATTGGCCCACATTAAAAATGAATTCTGTTGCTGCTCTCAAAAGAAGTATGTATCTATGCAAACACATACATAACACACATATACAAATGCTATATGCATACATAAATATATAAGTTTTATTTATTTAGTAGAATTTAGTGCCTCCTTGGAAGGCGCAATATTTTCTGTTGTACAAAAGTGTTTGCTAACCTTGGCAGGTTCCAGGTGTTGTGGACTTCAGTTCCCAGAGTTCTCATCAAAGAAGCCTGCTGGTTGGGGAAATCTGCAATTTGGAGTTGGCATACCTGGAAATTTCCAAAATTGGAAAACCCATTGTGGAGATTTGGCTCTGGTACCATTGGTTTCTGAAATTTCTACCTCTTAACTCATATTTAATTTCTTGAAAATCACCAGGATTCTGTCAGCTATGCAGCATCCCTTCATAAGGCACAACAGGAAGTACAAATGAAATTAAGAATTCATCCCAAGTTAGTTATAAGTGCAAAATGCAAAGATCTGTCTGTCATGACTCTGAAGCAAAAAATGAGGAACTCCAAACCGACATCCCACCCTGAGATCGTGAGGCCCTCAAAAACCTCATATTTTATCAGACCCCCTGATGAAACACTTCTTTGTCCTCGGACCCTAAGTATGAAACCAGTTCCCAAACAATCCAAGCATAATTATATCAGGAAAAAACTGGCTGTATTATTTCTATGGCAAAGAATGAAGGAGGAATGTGCAACCAAGATTCCATTCATTGTCAAGGTCTTTTGCAGTAATATTTTGAATTCCCCATACCTCCAAGAAGTCATTTTAAAAAACCCTGTTCTCTGAAACATTTTGAATTCACTCGTTTTCCCTTTCTGTTGCTCTAAAACCACCCCCTTCTTCCTATAAAATGTGCAGATGGAGACAGTAAAGAATGGAAGTTCAGCAAGGGAGGACAGGTAAACATCCTCTCCGCTGTGCTTGGAAAACTCCTCTCTGGCAGAGTTTCGAAGGACGTGCTTGCTATTTGGCTTCATGAGCTTCTTCTCTCTTGAGATAGAGCAACATCATGTTTAAAATGTAATTGCAATGTTCTCTTTCTAACCTTAGGAAAAATTTACAAAGTGATCACCAGCACGGAGAGCAAATGGACTGGGCACTGCGCATCACTACACAAAAGAGAACTTCTGACACTTCGCATGCGATGGGCACATGATTGAAAAGACTACTGTTGTGTCAGTCCTGAACATCATCTTCTTGGTGTAATATCCATCTGGCGTGCCGATTACATAAAATAAAACACAAGCTTGAGATGCTAAAACTCATCTGACAACACAAATTAGACTTCACACCACCAGTCACAGATATCAACATTTTAACTAATGTCAAAGTCTGACTGTTGCTAATGAGCTGCGACACTGAGAAATATTCCTGTTATAAGTCACACAGTCACAATGAAAGGTAGAATGGATGCAGAAACACCTGTTCAGAAATTTCATCTTCGGTCGCAGCACAGGAGTTTTATTGTTCACTTTGTGCAGGCCAATATTTCTAGTAGGAGTTTCCAACTCCTGGGCTCCAGTAGAAAAATCGGGAGTATTATAGAAGACAAAATATATCTCGTGAGGACTGCTATTATTAGGAAAAAAGCTCAAAAAGTGCCTGGAATGTGGGCAATCCCATAATATCCCTGTGATAAGATATACTTGTCCCAAACACTGCATCTCACAGAAATGAAAAGAAGATGAACACAAGTATATCCTTGTAACCAATACATTTTGTCCATTTTGGCTTAAATGCAGTGGCTTAAATAAAATAAAGCGAATGTTATTGATGCCTCTGTCTTCGCGGTGAAGCAGCATTCATTATTGCTGTCTTTACTGCTAATTGTGGCAATGATCCTGGTAAAATCATGCCAGGCAACCAAGTCCTGGCACATCGAAAGAATGGGTGCTTTGGACAAAACAAAAGATAGGTTTTCAACAGACCAGATAAAACACAGCCTGGTGAAGTTTCGAATGCCTCTGTAGTAAATTCCTATAGAGATTTATCCAATAACCTGGCACAGCTTGGTAAACTAGAATATGGGATCAACTGAAGAAGGCAAAAACTTTTCCTGTTTCAAGGCTGGTGATGCATGGTTGTTGAATTTTGGACTGTTGATTCATGTTCAAAGCCTTATTAAACCATTAATCTTCCTCGGTGGCCATTTATTACCTCTCAATATACCTTATCATTCTTCCATTGAGGATGAAATAGGTAGAAACTCTACCTTGGGTTGCTAGAGAAAAATAGGATGCAAAAGTTTTAGTAAATAAGTAAAATTTCAATCAATGCCTAACATCGATCTAAATATTTGTGTCACTGCTAAAATAATTGCTAGCACATTTCGGGAATGATTAGATACAGGCAGACCTCAAGTTACGGTTGCTACCAAAGCTTCTGTTGCCAAGCAAAGTGTTTGTTAAGTAAGTAGTGTCCAATTTTACAACCTTTTTTTGCCATGGTTGTTAAGCGAATCACTGCAATTGTTAAGTGACTCATGCACTTTTAAGCAAATCTGTCTTTCCCTACTGAGTTTGCTGCTGGAAGCTGACTGGGGAAGGTTGCAAATGGCGATCACGTGATCACGGCATGCTGTAAATACATGCTGGTTGCCAAGGACTAATCTCTAAACAACTGGACGTAAGTCAAGGACTACCTGTGCATTGGGGTAACTGGCAAAAATTAGCCACATTGGGGAAGACTTTAGTTTCTCAAGCTGATGCTAAAGAGCTTGACTCATTCATCATTTTAGAAGCTTCCCTTCCTTGTATAATCTTCCCATTTATTTGTTTGCTTCAGGGGCTATGTAGCTGTCTTTGGAGGGGCACTCCTACCATTCATTATGAGAAGATACACACACAGTTTTATGCTGAATTGTTCTCACCATTTCCTATGTTGAATGCAGTTCCTTATGCTAAGGAAGTAAATGCTGCACTGATCACACCTGTGTAACACTCCTAAACAGATTTGCTCCTAGCTCATTACAATCTATTTAAAATGGGTAAAACCTATTCTGTGATGTGCTCAGAAACAGGTCTCTATGAAGCTTTGGTGCCAATATGAATAAAAGAAGCCTTGGAAGTGTCTTTGATTATACAAAAGTCCGATCCAACAAGCACAAAATGTTTTCACAGTATTCACTGTCATAATCATACCTGGATTATCCCAGATCAGTGAGATGTAATCCTAATTACCAAACAGGAGAAGGAAGAAGTCATATTTTGTATAGCAAGAAAGAACTCAGGAGGAAAAGAAGCAAGAACAGAAGCAAGACATTTTTTTGTCAGATATATTTTTGTTAGGGTTAAAAGGAAAAGGAAGAAAAAGAAAGGAAGGAAGGAAGGAAAGATTACTAAGAAGAAGCTTCAAATCACCTTAACCGAAGTTATAAATACATTCATAACTTTCCCTCTTTCTCTAAGGTTACATCATAATTTCTGTCACAGAAATATCTGTGCCTTTGGCTCTGCCCCCAGTTATGCCACTGGATGGCAGTGTATATTGTGTAGTGTGAGTGTAACACCAGTAGGTGGCAGCGTAGTGCCCCTACCATATAAAGCAGCGCACGAGCCACATGTGCTCAGTTGGGACTTACCTTTTGGGTGATTCACAACCGATAGAGAATGTAGTCTCTTCTGAGGTGAAGTCCATACTTCTTTTATTCTTACTTCTTTGTAACCTGCAACAGTAAAGACTTTGATTATTAAGAATCCCATGCCTGGTAGCTTCTTCCAAGATCCTAGCCTCACACAGTTCCTGACAATTTCCTTCTTTTCATAAATTACCCTTTCTGTTCTATAATCCCATACAGTAATCTTTTTCTTAGCAAAACATCCATAAGAGGCTTACAATCACTAGTAAATCTAGTTGTTGATCTTTCTCTAATCAAACAAGATAATTTTGCCATATCTGCTAGTTTTGTCACCTTCGCTGATCATTCCTCCACTGTAGGTATTTCAGAAACTTTCCGTGTTTGTGTATAAATTAGTTTTGTAGCAATAATCATATATAAAATAATCTTCCATGGATCTTTTAAAATTAACTATCCATCATAACTGACTATCTATTGAAATGTTTTCTCTACCAGTTTACATTTCTAGTCTACGAAGTTAACAGTAAACTTTAAAAAAAATTATTTGAGGTATCCAATGTACTTGAGGAAAGAAAAATATTTTATTGGATTAGTCTTATTTTAAGATCACAAGAAACATCATTAAGATCTCAAATGTTCTGGGTTTGTTCTGGGTTAATTATAACACTTTATTCTAAAGTTTGTGCAGAAAAAAGTCAATGCAATAACAATTCATAAAAAGTCATTAATGCAGATAGATATTGTTCAAGCTAAAGTCTCAGGCCAGTTTATAGAGAACAAACTCAAGGAATTCCCAGGATTGAGGAACTGCAGGGTAATAATGAACTCCTAGGCCGCATCCAAGGTCTCACCAAGGGATGGCAGATTGAAGTCCCCAAGCACCATCAGCCTGGGAAATTCAGCCGCCAGCCCAGCTACCCCCTCGAGCAGCGCAGGCAGAGCTGTTGCAACGCAGCTGGGAGGCAGGTATGTCAGCAAGAAGCTCAACTGAACCGCTGAGTCCAGCTTCAAGAGGAGAGACTCACACCCAACAATCTCTGGAGCTGCGCCTTCCTGTGGATGGAGATCCTGATGGATAATAACAGCCACCCCTCCACCCCTGCCCTGGGGTCGCAGCTGATGCAATACCTGAAACTGGGTGGGGCAAATTTTAGTGAGGGGGACACCCCTATCCTGCCTCCACCAGGTTTCAGTAATGCATGCCAGGTCGGCCCTCTCCTCCAGGATTAACTCCTGAACCAGAGGGGCCTTGTTAACCACCGACCTGGCATTAAGAAGTAGCAGCTGGAGTCCAGGGCCCTGAATTCCTGAGCCAACGGTTCCCTGAGATGAGCCAGAGGGGTCAGAACACAGTACCACCTTCAGTTGGCGAGTACGCATTCCCCGAAGATGGCTTACCCATATATTGTCATTTAGTGTGTCTTTATGCATACACACTTTATATATACAGTCACAGTTCCCATTACCACCAACTAAAACCTTTTAAAAAGGTATCATTGAGATCTCTGTTCTTCTGAATAGGATTGAGGCATTCTTTTAAACTGCTGCAAGTAATCAAAAATATATAAGCACAAGATAGCTGAGAGGAACGCCAAAGTTTCACCTTATAAAATTTTGTTATGCTTCAATTTTCAAAGTAAATTTGATTTATTGGAGCCACCAGCCATATGATGACAGCCTCATGTTTTTTATATGAGTCATGTCCCTGAGGAATTTAGCACAGGCCAATAGTATACCTTGGACTAGATCCAGTGTCCGCATACAGGTTTTCATTAGACTTTGATGCCAGTTGATTTGGGGAACAAAGAAGCTGCTGAAAACTAGCTTTTCTTTGGGATAGTTTCGTCTTCTTTTTTTAGCAAAAAAGAAATAACAAAGTTTTTTTTTTCTGAGAGAAGCTTTGCGCCTCCGCATTGTAGGTGTAGTAGGACAATATTTTAGGGAATAGTAATCTGTTATTGCAGGTGGCCGTGCTTCAAGCACTTCCGTATTTTGAGAACAGATCAGACAAAGTGCAACAATTTATTGAAAAATTGCCAGATTTGTAAATTAGAAACACACTGGTTTGTGGCTAAGATGAAGTTAGTGTGTATTACAATTGCTGGGACTTCTCTGAAACACTAAAGGAGTATAATTACTTACACTATTCCACATGTCACAAGGCTAGGGGCATAAACACATTAAAGAAAGCTTTATAGCAATATCCTACTAGGCTTCTTCTTTTAATTGAGTAAGGAATATACATAGCTGCCCAGAATTGTTTTATGTGGGAGATGGGTGGCATAAAAATATTAATTTTTTATTTAAGTAAATAATACATTTTATTATTTAAATAAATAAGAAATATACAGACAATTTGAGTAATTAGAAACTCCTGCAAAATCTATTCTGCCCTTTCCCAACCTTGTCACCTATCACTTTCCAAATTTGCTTGTAGAACATAATTTCCTCTGTAGTATGATGTCCTGATAACCTCCACAGGTTTTAAGATATTTTGCTGCACCCTGTTTCTTAACATGAGTCAATGGAGATGCCTGGATTGGGGAAACAAGTGTTTCTCAGGGAGTTTTCCAGAAATTTAAAGAGAGAAACAGTCAGAATGTCATGTATAAAATCCATTCCTGGCTCTACCCCCAATAACACCTGTTGGTGGCAGCACTTGGCCGTGCTGCACATCTGTAACACCTGTAGAGGGAGATGTGGTTCTCCCCATATATAAGGGGCACCCATGCTCCTCCCAACTCACATTTTGTACTGATACCTACCTATATAGTCTCTTCTGAGACACCCTTCCCTATCCTTTTACAATAACCTTTATTTTGGAGTCCTGTGTTATGTAGTGGATTCTAAGAACCCAACCTCTAATTTAACATCAACACAGAATGCCTGTCAATTTCACTCTACTCTTTTTCCTTGGCCTATTGTATTCCTCCAAAATTGAAAAGGTAAGAAAATAGCCAAAATTGTCCATATCAGTCAGTTTTCCCCTACTTCTGCTGCCGCAATACAATCATAACTAGGGCAATTGCAAAAAGAAATACCTAGTTGCAATAACATGGACACATCTTTTTCCTGTTCATAGCTTGCAGTGATTTTTAAGCAGAAATGCTATTGAAAGCATACAGGGGGTAGCAACAGCATCTGTCCCATTTGAGGAGAGAGGGGCAAATGGTGTCTCCCCGCCCCCCACTCCCCAGGAGCTGCAGCTCAGAAGACGGGACATGTCTCCAAATGGCATTTTTCTATTCTTTTATAGGTCAGCCAGAGGAAATACTGAATTGTTTAATGCCTTTTTTCAGGATTCTGAACTTGGCAGCAGCAAAAAAAAGGATGCAGATAGGTTTCAAAAGATTAGAAAGCTTAAAACAGAGTCATGTCAAAGTATCCAGTGACCTAGTATGCAAGGATGCATACAATGAAAGTGATAATCTGTCTGCCCAGAGCAGCCTTCCTCAGTTTAATACCTTCTAGATGTGGTTATTAGGTGTGATTTATGTGAGTTCTAATCCAGTATCTAGCATGGATCATAAATATTTAGAACAGCATTGACCCTTTATTTGTGTGTTTGACTAATATCTCTATTTTGCCAGCTCCAGAGAATCTGGACTACTAACATCCAAATAAAAGTTTTAAAAAACCTTGTAAAATATAAATAATTGCCATAAAATAATATTAAACAATAATATGAAATCCAGACATGATAAAAAGACATCTTAGTGTTAAAACAACCCATGCTATGTTCTTAATTTCCAAATGTGGACTTTCATAGCCAATTTTTTTATTTTATACGGGAAAAATAGGGATATAAGCTTGTTTAGATTTCAGAGGACAGAAATAGGGCAATTATTTAACTATTGATCTTTTTCCAGGTCCTTCCCCTGAATCCGTCAAAGAAGGCAAACCAGTTCAGCTTTATATTCAGTAGAACTAAATGAGAACATTTAAATGCATGCTGTATGCATTCTAGATGACAGAATTGTAACACCTGCATCTATGTCATAAACAACATTGTATTATGATTACTTAAACATCTCTTTTCTCAATTAATTTCCTGTACATGTATTGAACTATAACTCCCCAAACACCTACTTAATTTGATCAAGCATACTGGAGAGCACCACTTTGGGAAAGATTGTGAAAATAAAATATCTTTTATGCTTTGAGTTTGGGAATAATTGAGATCCATTTTCTTTTCTTTTTTTTAAGTCATTTTCATGGATATAGGTGGGAACAATCTTTTCTAGATTTCTACACTCTTGAGAACAGTTCACATTCGGCCATAAGGCATTTTCCAACCTGTTGACTCATATTGTTGTCCATTTATATCATTGTGTAAATGTGACAAATGAAGATGAAATGAGATAATGCTCAGAGAAATCTTCATGTCAGATTCCAAATTTCCACTGGATTTGATTCAACTTTTCCACATTCCTAGTTCTTAGCAAAGTTTGGCTCCATGAGTAATTAAAAAGCCCTGGTCCGGATAGCAAGTATTGTTTCCAGTATACCATTAGAGCTGAAAGCCTTCTGGTGAACTTCATCAACAAGAATGTTGAAAGTCTCTTTGGGAAACACTGAACAGACACAAATACTTCAGGCCAAATATTGCTTTGGCCCATGTAGCTCCATAGATCATGGGGATTATACTAAGGTCAGTGAATATATGGGCTCCTGAATTTAAAGTACAGTATTCATAGCTTGACCCAAAAAATCCAACTCACCTTTAAGATATACCTGATTCTACAGAATTTCTACACTCAGAGTTGTTAGCTCAGAGAGGAAAGTTATTTTTTTTTAGACTACTGACAGAGCAGAATAATTGGGGGGTGGGGAAGTCTGCAGAATACTTTCAGGAGACAGAATGTGATGATTTTTCATCTGAGTCAGAGTGAAAGTGTGACTTTTTCCAACAGAAAGAAAAGGTCAGATAATGGGCTACATTCAATGTTACACAAAGAGATTTTTGATCAAGAGCTCAGAGCTTTTCATCACTTACTCTCCACCATCCCACTTCTGCACTTTCTCCACAACAGAGTAGGAGGAGAGTAGAACATGGGGTGGAAGATAGAGTTAATTCCACTAGTCAAATCTATTCCATTAATTGAATAATTCTATTATATATGACCCATGTATTGGGCTGAATCAGTTTAACTAGAAATCACTGAAAACTGGCATTTTGTGAGAGTATTATCACTATCTCACCAAAAAAGAAAAAAGGGAGTTTAATATTTAATAGAGAAGAGTTATTTCTGGATAGAAGATGTAGACAGTTGATTAACCAGTTTAATATTATTATATGTCACTGAGTTCCTGATCCATCTCTCTGCAGGTGTCTCTGCCTAGTATTTTAATTCTTGCTTCATTGGAACCTACTTGCAACTAGGATAGCCACATATGGGTACTTGAATTGTCATTCCTTTGTTAGCTCCATTCCACTAAAATAACTACATGCCTATCTGAGTGTGTGTTGCAACCATTTGTCTCTTGCAATTTTCCAATACCTGCCTGCCCATCCTGGCAATGGGGCAATAAGCATGGTAGATAAGTCTGTGGGAGATGGATACATGGGTTTAAACCTGGGATAGAATCCCATTGAATTATATTAACGCCATTTTCTCTATAAACCATGAAGTTCTTTACAGGCAGAAGGCTAATGCAAAGTACCCCTACAGATTCTAGGATGTAGCTAATATTGGGGTTCTAGCAACATGTCTGCTATTGTAGATAGAAGAATTCCATCAAACTTTAATAGCTTCAAAGTTGCCATCAGCAGAAATCCTGGTTTCTTGTCCCTGGCTAAATTGTAGAAGTATTGTTAGTATTCATCATTCGCTAACATCAGGTTAGAGATAGATTGTCATGGAGAAAATCTCTATTTTTGTGGTTGACTCCAGGAATTGAAAATGACATGATGGAATATAATCAATCAATTCTTACCAATTAGGAAGTTTTCAACCAGAATCTGCCTTCCTGTAATGAAAGAGTGTGATTCTTTGTGTTCTGTATTCTGGAGTGATTTTGTAACAAATCTTTATTTTCTTCCACATGACAATCCAACTATCAGGCTCATGAAGACTATTGTCATAACCCTCTCCAGTCTTTCAAGTAAAATATACCCATTTTCTTCAGTCCCTCGTCATTAGTTTCTAGGGCTTAACTTTGTTGCCCATCTCTAAGCATACTCAGTTTAAATCTTAAAATGTATTACCCAAACCGAGCACTTGTGATGAAACGATAGATAGATAGATAGATAGATAGATAGATAGATAGATAGATAGATAGATAGATAGATAGAAGAGAGAGATAAGAAAGACAGACAGACAGACAGACAGACATCCTAAACGATATATGTATCTATGTGTGTAGGAGTTAAGGACTATCTCATCCCAGCTGTTTCTCTCCATCCATTTGGTCCAGAGTATGGGCATGTTATGGGTCCTGTCATTCAAGGAATATTGGCAGATAGGGACCAGGAGACATATCATTTCTGCAGTAACTCTGCTCTCCAAACCATTGTCCCTTCAGAGATCAGGATGATCCCAATCCTGATGAGCCTCTGGAAGGCTATGAAGAGCTGGTTATGTGTACAGGCCTGGGGCCCTGAATTGTTAAAGGACCCGTTTCCTGACTACATTAATGTCTATGGCAATGGTTTTACTCAGTGACCATATATATTTATTCTATATTGTTTAATTTTTTGTCATGTTTTTTATAATATTCATCTCCCAGAGTGACTGGTTAAGATGGGTGGCTATAGAAATCAAATAAGGTGCAATTATTTAAATAGAAGCTAAAAAGGAAGCATGAGAAATAAATAAGCAAGGGTAAATACAATCTAAAATTAGAATTCTCTCCTGCTTGTATTTTTCCCTGATTCTGATTCTCTATCTGCTGATGCTCAGTGATTTTAAGAGTAGTTTAATTTGCAATACCTTTTGCAACAGGTTAAATTAACAGACAAAAAGAAGGAAAGGGAAAGGGGGTTAAAGGTCAAGGGCCATCAAACCATGAAATGGTATAAGCGTTTTCCTTTTTCTTGCCTTAGACAATATTGCATATCCTGAATATAGGTTGTGAAAGTAAAATATAGTTAATGCTTTCTGGCTTTTAAAATATAATGCTAGTTGGGCTACATATGTTTAACATTATCTATAGAAATTTCAGACACCCCACCACTTCCCTTTCTCAGTAGAAACAGCTATGGAAGAGAGCCAAGATGTACAGAGCTGCAGTTCCGCTATTCCACAATATATACCCAGTCAATAGCTGTGGTGCTAATATCAATAGAAGCCATAAAAAATATCCAGGAATGAAGTGATTTTCACATAAACGCCTGGGAGGGTGCAGCCGTTTTTTTCCAGTGTGAAATCAGCTAATGAAGGCTTATGTATACAGTTACTGCACAACTCATGAAGGTGAAGGTTTCCATGGCCTGCATTGAATGTTTATTATTTATTATGGTTGGTTGCACAGTCAGCCAGATGTTTAGATTGGATTGGGCATTTTTATTCACCTATCGAGGGCCTGGGATAAGCAAGTATTGTTGTTTGATGGCGTTAAAGGTGTTGTTGCAGGATGTACCGTAAGCTGATCGAAATAAAGCTGCCTTTTGCAATTGACTGGTGGTGATTTTTATCAATGCCCATGGTGTTCAAGTGGTGTCCAGATGTTTTGAGATAGCGCCAAAGGTGTTTATTATTGTTGTTGTTGTGCCTTCAAGTTTTAACTCCTGGTGACCGCTTGAACAAGCCCCTTCTTGGAAAAGTTTTCAGAAGTGATCTGTTCTTGCCTTCTTCCTGGAGCCAAAAGAGGGTGACTGTCCCAAAGTCACTCAGTTGGCTTTGTGCCTAAGCCAGGACTAGAAATCTCAATTTACCAGTTTCTACCTTGGTGCCTTAACCACTACGCCAAATCATCTCTCTTACTTTAATTTACCACAAGGTGTATATAAAAAAGACTTGGCAAACTAGCTGAATTTCTTACTGTGAAATCATTTTCAAATAAAACCAAATCTTTATTATAGTCATAGACGAGCATAATGTAATCACTTTGCATTGTCTGGCAAATCTCTTATGGATTTATTTGCTGAAAATTGAGGGCGGGGGGGGGAAATGAGCTGGTGGTTTATGTAGTTGTTTAAAAGGGATTGATTATGGGAAGATAATAATAATAATGGACTTTTAATGAGGGGTTAGAGAATAAATCTATAAGTGCTTGGATGATCAGAAGTTGTTTCTCTATATGTCCTTTATGCTATTTTTTTTTTTCATTCTCAAATGCAAAAATTTGTTCCAGCTCAAAAGAAAATTTCCTGTGTAGCCAGTATTAGAAGAAATATGTCTCAAAATGCCTGTAAATGAAAGAGAAGTCATAAACTGACACTGAAATGAGACAGAAGCAACCTAAGATTGGGAAAACAAATGGAAAAGGCTGAATCTGATAGAGTCATCCACTCCTAGCCTTAATGGACAAATTGGGTAAAACTAGTCATGACATAGAACCTATTCCAAGGAAGCTTTTAGAGCTCAGTTTATGCGAGACCTTATTTTAACCTCTCTGTGTTAAAGCAAAACTGATGCCACATCCATCAATTAACCCAGCTCTACACCAAATTAAATGATTTGCACATGTTAACAAAGTAAATCAAATTACCTCAGCCATGTATTTTCTTTCATATGTAGTAAAGATATAACTTTTAGAGCAATGCATTTGCCCTTCATAGAGCTAATGGTAGCATTAAGGGGGGAAAATGACTATAAAATTGGTGGGATGAGGGTACTTTTAGCTTTTTCACCAGCAGATGTTTCATTTTGTTGGTCGGTGATGTTATAAAATCAGTCAAAATCACTGCATATGATTGGAACTTTTCCAATACTTAAATCATGTCTGGCTAGTATGAGAAATGATGGGCAACTATAAGGAAAACCAATTTGGTATTCTGTACCTATTCCAGCTTGGCTGCTTGCTGCTTGAACTCCCCTTGCTTACAAAGGCAGAGGAGATGTATAGGGGAAGATAGCTTTTCAAGCAGCTTTTGCTTAACATTGTTAAATGTCCTACTTCCTTTACTTCAAGTAAAGTCTTTTGAAATACAATTTGGTTTTTTTTCATTGCATTTAATTGCTAGAAAATGCAAACCATCCTAGTCTTGCCTCTTACATTGTCACCATGGACTCCACTGCACATGATTTGATATAAGTCATTGTTAGTCAGTCAATCTTCTTCACACCATTCACTGAGGCACAATTTACAGTTGTCCTTGCTTGCAATGTTATGCAGCTCAGGCCAGAAATGATGAATGAAGATTGATAGAGATACAACCTTGATCAATGGTTAGGAGTTTAGGTGAGGAATGCATACACCTTGCTGTGAGATATCAATGCTTCTGGGACCCTAAATAAGTGGCTGGCTTATCTAAATGGCACACAGCTCCTCATTTTTTTTGTTAATTTCTTGCCTTCATTGATTACAATATGCCATAGCAAGGCTTTGCTTAAGCACACATACACACATATCTGTCATTCTTACTTGGGGAGCAAATCCTACCTGAATAATGGATCAAGAAACCTCACAGGAGTGAAGAGGAAGGATTCCAATTCAGATGCTTGCATGTACATGTCGTATCTTCCAACTAAGTCCCTGTCTGGCCTTGCTTTCTTACTTCCTGTCTCATCCATGCTCTCATTGGTTACTTTCACTGTTGGACTGGATACATGTTATTACCCCGTGTACAGCTTTCATCAATGTCCAGTATCTGGTCCAGAGCAGTTTCACACTCACTGATCTTCATACGTCCAGGATTGGATTCCTTAAATCGCTTTGTTTGTTTTGTTGCTTTATTCACTGACTTTGTACAGGCCATTGCCTATGTGCTGTGCTATTTAATTCAGGCGGGCGTCCATACATTTTACAAGTATGGCATTTGAAAAGCAAGAATCAGCTATGCTCTGAGCTTGTACTCTATAGAATCTGAAACTAGTTAATATGTGTGGAGGCTTCCATTGCATGTCCAATAAAATCTTCGGTAACATCATGGTATAGTAAAGCTTTTCATTAGAAAACACAGCAATTTCCTCTTTTCTAGTCTTTCTAAGAACAGTTGAGCATGGCTATGTTGAATACAAATATTGCAGGCAAAAATGCTGAACAAAATAATTTATTTTACAACACTGCAAAGTATTTGTAATAATGATCCCCGTGTTGTATGAGAACCAGTGTGGTAGACAAGTTAAAGTGTTGAACTAGGTAGGAAGGGCCTCTGGCTCCTACCCACACTCAGCCGTACAAGCTATGGAAGAAGTCACCCTCTTTCAACCAAACCAAACCAAACCAACCTCGCAGGTTTGTTGTAAAGAAGAAGAGAAGAAGAAAGCACTCTTTAAACAACTTGGAGCTCTTGAAATTAAAGGTAGGGTCTAAATCAAATAAGCAAATAAGGGCTGCTTTAAAGGACAGGTGTTCTTTTCTACATGGAAATGTTTTAGGAAGAGGCTGAAATTGTGTCCATTGCAATGTGTAAAGTTAGAAATTGTAAATGAGTCAACTCAAAGGGCACTTTGGCTTTCTTTTTTGCATCATTTTCTTGTCTTTCATAGAGGAGGACAGGATAGGGACAGAGGATAGGTTCATTATATGAAGAAATAATTACAGGTAGAATTCATAGAATAGTTATTATCCTATATTTCAAATATAAACGCTTTATAATCAGTGGTGGGATTCAAATTTTTTTACTACCAGTTCTGTGGGCATGGCTTGGTGGGCGTGGCTATGCAGTCATGTGACTGGATGGGCTGCTGCACCCTCCCGTGCCCCGTGTTTGGCCTAGAAAACCTCCCTGAATCGTCCTGGC
>JANHGC010004559.1:42233-55897 GCA_027560395.1 Boaedon fuliginosus | reverse complement strand
CGTTCTGTGATTAAATAAAAAATAAAAAAAAATACAGAAGAGAAAATAACCCCTTCCAGGGGTGAAGGATCGTGCTTAGCTCCACCCCGCTCTCTCACCTCATTGCCTTGTTATCAGCTACGGTTTAAGGAAATACAATTGTTTACTTTACACGGTTTTAAAGAGCAAAGGGAAGCCTGCAACCTGTCTCAACAGGAGAGAAAAGTTAGCGAAGGTTTGCAGAATAACTTCTTGTCGTTGGTTTTCAAAGCAAGAATGTTATGGAACCCCTGCAGAATGCCTTTCCATACTGTTGCATAGCTGCCCTTTATCATTCAGGTACCTAACCAAGGTGTTAGTGATGACCTTTAAATCTCTCCTTGGCTTAGGACCAGGATACCTTCGAGACCACCTTCTCCTACCTTATGCCTCCCAGCGCCCTGTGAGATCTCACAGGGTTGGCCTCCTCCGGGTCCTGTCAGCTAAGCAGTGCCGGCTTCTCTGTTACTGCACCGGCCCTCTGGAACCAACTTCATGTGGAGGTCCAGACTATCCCTAATCTATTAGCCTTCCACTGGGCCATCAAGACATGGCTTTGCCAGGGGGCTTGGAGCTAGCTGTCTCCCCTGTATGAAAGTATGTGTGTTGAGAGTATGTGTGTTGTTGTATGTTGGATGTTGTTTTAAATTTTATATTGTTTAATTTTAATGTTTTTTGAATTTTACTGAATTGTAGATTTTATTGTTGTTAGCCACCTTATGTTCCCTCTGTTGAGGGAAGAAAGGCGGGGTATAAATTTAATAAAACAATTTAATAATAATAATAAAATATATGGGTTGGACATTATTGAAGAATTGGATTAAATGTTTGATCTGCTACATTCAAAACATGTTTCTGCTATCAATCATCTTACATAAATTGATTCATTGATTGATTTTTTAAAGTGTCATCAAGTTGTTATTGAGCCCTAACAACACCTAGATATTTGTTCTTCATGAGGGTATATTCCCTAAACTGTTTTTTTAGGTTCTCCAGTTCTCCAATGATACTTTCATTGCCACTATAAGTCCATCACTTTGCTGCTGGTCATTCTCTTCTCTCTTTCCACCTTTCCCAGCATTAGAGCATATAATTACTCTTTTGATCAAGGTTTTTCAACTAAACTGTTGAGAATTCAGGTGGGCATGCAAAGGCTCCAAATATCAGATCAGAATATGAACAAAATTTGGCCACAAAGTGTACACAGTTAAACTTCTCCTGCCTTTATAATCATGATTTCAGTATCTCAGAACTGAATTCAATATCTCTGCTTTTTCTGTAAGTTTCCATGGTTGAAGTCAGGCTATGTCCAGAATGGTTCTGGTGACAAACGTCAGAAAAAGGGGGGAAAATATAAACAATATTTGGAGAATATATTAGAAAAAATCATTTTCCTTTCATAGCCCTAGAAGTAACCTATGAGTCCATTCTTGACATTTGTCTGTTTGCACTAGACACAATCTTATTTCCTTATAAGATCAACTAGTTACACCCACAAAATAACGTGCACAACTTTTTTATTATCTACATTAGGCCCGGTGGCCAGATCCGGCCCATGGGGTGCTTACATCTGGCCCACGGGACCGGCCCATGTTGCCTTTACCAGTGAAAATAAAGCTTTCTCTGTTTTTAAGAAATTGCCTAATAAACAATCAATCTATCTGATCTTGTATAACCTACTATATTTACAATAACAAAGCCTCAATCTTCCATTTTCCATGGTCTCAATCTTATAAAAATAATAAAAATGGGATGAATAACTAAATAGAATGAAATAAAAATAGTTGTCAAATCTGGATTCAGATAGAATCCTCTTTAGCAAGTCTGAAGATAACAACTTTTTCTTAAAAAGCCATTGTCACTCTTCTGGACTGAGACCACATCATATTTACTAGTTCTCCAAAGGAGGCAGGGGCAGCAGGGATCCAGAGCACACATGGGCCAAGTCATTCTAGAGAGTATATTATCTTCTTCACTAGAACCCTCAGGTCTAAAAGAATGCCAGACAACATGACAAAACATTACTTCATCAACAAATGTTACTTCATCAGATTCTGCTCAAGATCCTGAGCAAGAAAAGGTAAGAATCTAGCAACTTGTAAAATGCTGTGTAAAATAGTAACAGAAGCCAGATCTATCTGTTGCACCCTCCCTAGTAGAAGTTAAATTAAAGCCACTAGTACAATAAAGGTAGAAAAATAGAGATGTTTCATCTCCCTTATTGTCAGGATGTGAGGCTGACAACTTGGGTTCCTAGCCTGTGCTTGCTCAGAGACACTTTTTGTCTTTCTCCGCATAGTGCTTAAGGCATCATCGCTGCCACTCAAAACTTTTAGATTTCCTTAAAAAAAAAGAGGCCAATTGAAATCAGACTGCAAAGAGGTGCTGCTCAGAAGCAATCTTGTTGACAGCTTGGATTTTTGCCTGTTGCAATCAACAGAACTGCTTACCAAATTGTTGGGTAAAATCCATAAGAGCTTGCCAAAATCCATCTAGATCCAAAAGTAGACAATTTAGATGTTTAGATTTGGCTTTTCAACTAAATGAATCTTAAGTGACTAATTTAAATCAGCTCCTTCTCTCCTTTCCTCTCTTCCCAATATCCAGCACAATATATTTGCCTTTCAGTTTCTGGTTATTCTTTAATTTTTGGTTTTCTGTTACAAAATTATATGAGCTTTAATGGCGTAATAAGACAAAGATTTTGAATTGGATTTAGAACAGTGTCAGCACCAGATGTTCTGTCAGCTGCTGTAATTTCATTTTTTAATCACTTGGTTTAGAGGGTACCGTTAGGTTTTTTTTGAAAAACTCTTTTTCAAGTGTAATATGATATTTATGCATGAATATTGAAATATTATTACTGGATTATCAAATATTACTAGATTACCAAAGCTAGCACGAAGATGAAAAAGGCATGAACTGACATGAGCATTAGATAGTTTTTGAGGAGAGGAGGATAGTTTTTGTCTAGCTTTCATTTTGGACTATGGATCTTGGATTAATTTGGCTACATACAATTTGCTAGAAGTAGAATACATTAAAATGGAGAATGAATTTCCTAGTATTATAACAATCTTTCAGGTGTACAAGAGACTGTATATTGCTGTCTCTTGCTTTGAAAGGTAATGAAAGCTATATATGTTGATAGGAAATGACTGCAGAAACACAAATGAAAACTGTAGATAAAGACACCAGACACCAGGAAGTTCTATTTATGTAATTGGATGAAATATTCAATCATTTTCCAGATTTATGAATAATATCATGGTAGGATTTTGATATGATTTGGGCTACGGTTTCACCTGTATAACTCTTTCTTCCATTTGCAAATAGCTAAAGTCTGATTGTGGAGGTAGCTGCTCTTTTATGATTGCATCTCTAGAGACAGTTTCTCACTTTTATGCTTTTTTGGATTCATGCTGGATTTTTTTGATGAGAAACATCAATGGAAGCTCTGCAGATGTCTCCTGTAGCTCCTCTAATCACGTCTGTGTTTTTTTTAAAGATACATTCTCTTAGTTAAATGGTACACATGAATCATAATTATAAAAGGAAGTTATTACAATTAGGTGAGATCCACATGGAAGCTTAATGGAAAGAACCTTCATTTTTAGGAGCTAATAATCATAACAATTTGACATCTCATCCAGAAGTTGCCAAAAATATGGTAACAATTATTTAGATTTAAAAGAAAAGGGAAAAAAGCCAGAAACATTTTGGATTTCAAATTCAGGCTTGCAAAGTTCCTAATGTTAGTTTCTATTAGTAGAAATACAGACAAAAACACGTGTTATATCTATTAAAACAAAACATAACTCAGAAGTGGTCTAGAAAAGCAAATTAAAGTGTTGCAAAGAAATGGAAAATTATTGGAGCCTTTTGAATTTCAGCTTTAATGCTGACATTCAAAGCATGCCATTGACGCAATGAAAAATATAGTTATTTGTACACCCACAAAACAATATGCTTATATGAAGACATATCTGGAAACCGATGACCACGATTCCGCCCTTCTTTTGTCGTTAGGAAGATTGCTTCATTAATGTCCAATAATAGCGGAATCCTTGATTTATACTTGGTATTGTTTGCAGTATTCAGAATTGGAGTAACTTTTAGAACTTGGCAAGCATCAGAGTATATCCCGGTAGAGAGAAGAAAAATGAGGTACATAATATATGTGTATTATGGGAGGAAGCAAGAGAAGAAGTGACTTTGAAAACAGTATCCTGGATGCCAAAGAACTGCTACTTTCAGAACCATACGTGCCTCTTTGGATGTCACTGCCTTACTTATATGACTAAAACCAGAAATTATAATGTTCCTTTATGCTTTCTACTTGCAAAACAAATTGTAATGTAACTACAGGTTTAGTGACTGTTCACCAGTTACAACAACTGATAAAAAAAAGTAACTTTGCCGCCCCAGTTCTTGCATTTACAACCTCTGCAGGTCTGTAAAGCAAAGAAAAGCTGAAACAAGATCATAAGCACAGTTGCGATTTCACCTAGCTTCGCTTAATGTCTGAGCTGTTAATCATACCCGTAGTTGTGATTTCTAAATGATTACCCATTTTTGATCCTTGGGAATACACAAAACATGAAAACTACTAAAATACATAAGAGCAGCTGAAAGATCAAGGTCTTGCATCATTCTAAGCGGTATTAAATTTAAGACTTCATGGAATGAAGTGGATTTTAGAACTACAGCCACAATTCTTCTTTCGATACTTTAAAAAAGAAACCTTTCTGGAACTATACCACGAAGGCATCTATGTGAAGAAAATAAAGTGTGAGTTTAGGCATCCACATTCATCCTTGAGTCCTTAGAATTTGCATTGGTTGAAAATGTTGTCTCTTAAAATAGTGCGTAACCCTGTCAAAATTGTTTATTGTGGGAGGCAGTGGCTATTTACACAGAGGGAATGCAACATCAAAATTAAGTACAAAAGAGGACACGTCTTAGCATAACAATTTGCTAGGCTACTTTAAGTTAATGTTTCTCAAACTTGGCAATTATGTGTGGACTTCATCTTAAGTATCTAGAAAATGACACAGCTAAGCAGGGTCGAACTTGACAATAATTCTACAGTAGGATGAAATCAGAAAAACATCACAGAAAAAAGAAATGGCAAACAACTTCTATATCATTACAAAGTAAATTTACATTCATGTACCCAAGAAATTATTAGAAGTTTAGCTATTCCAGAGGGAAATTTTACTTTTACCAGCTTTTACATTTGTTAGCTTTTTACAACTTGGTAATAGTAAGGAATTATTCTTTTCTTCAGACTATCTGGGTAACTGAGACTTATTTATGTCCTCCTACATGGAATAATTCATTAATGAAAGACTGAAAATATCTGCATTACATCAGATACTGCTCATGGTAGCTTTCTGCTTTAGTAACCTAATTCTCAGGTACACTGGGGGCCCAAGTAAGCTCTGATCTGTTCAGAAGTTGATCCAAGCTTTTAGTAGGGTATTAGCTATCAACAGCAAGGAAATTCCATGGAACATACAGGCAATATATCATTAGGAAGGGGAAATTATTTGGAAACTTCTAATCCATCATCCACAAAAAGTGAAGTCACTATGTGGTCCTTCACATCTAGAAAAACCAAAAGTTTCTAAGTTTAGCAAGTAGTGATAAAGGCACCTGCAAGACCTGGTTTTGTAGCTTTGACCTGCAAATACAAATCTTTATTCCCTTTGGCTTGCCTATGTGAATAAAAGGAGAAACTATAGCATGGATGGATGAAGAATGTCTTGATTTATGACAAACCTAATGGCAGATGATCTAAGTGAAAGAACAGGTGCCCTTCAATCTGTAATCCAGTGTGGAGGAAGCAAAGAATCTCATATGTCTATGTGCTGGTTCAAAGGAGTTGCTAAATTGGTTTATTTCATTTTTTAATTCTTTTATTTTGTGAATGCCAGGTAGTGGTTAGTATAAACCTATCCTTTACTGGTCTCAGTTACAGCTAATTAGCTTTCAGCTGGCAATGTCACTCTGAACTCTTGTTTGGGTTCCAGAGAACTCAAAAAATTATGGGTTGCATCTTCTATAAGAACCTCAAGGAGAGAGGTCATAGGTAGAAACTATCAGGAGGAACCCCAAAGAGCTGCAGAAGAACTTATGTTTCAGAAATAGCCAAAGGAAATAATTGTCTTTCCAGCTGAGCTGAAATGATTACAAGGTAGTCTGTGGATGGGTTTCAAACTAACGCTGCCAACTGGCTGTTCCTCCATAATGGGCAGTGTATTTATTTGTGAAAAGCTATAAAATAGTATAAAAGGACAGAAAAGAAATAAGAGCCCCAGGCAGTTCATGTTCCCCTTATTGTTTATACAAAACACAGTCTGCAATCCTTCCCACTGGCTCAACTCCGTATTTTTCTTGAGACTAAAAATGCCTCTGCCATCCCACAGATAGAATAAAACTCAAAATCTTTAAGAAAACAGATGCTTCATCTTAATTCAGATTTTAGTCATGCACAGAAAAGGATGTAACTCTTTCTGTGCTAATTTGATTCCTTGACTCTTCTTTACAGTTGTAATCTGGCAGCTCATACAAAGGCTTTAGCTTACATAAGAGTACTTGTGCTCTTTAGGACCTCAAATAGAAATTAATTATGGATGTCACACTTATAGCTTGTTATTGAGTCACAAGTCCCCCTTCATTCCAAACTATTTCCCCCTAGAGGAACAAGTGTTTCAGAAAGAAATGGATTAGCTAGTTTTAAAATGTGTTGGTAGTTAATGATACTTGTCTGCATTAGAAACAGCCTGGTGACAGTTTATGTGCAGGCCACAGCATTTGGTTCACGCTGAAAACAATCACATGATTGTTGGCCCCCCTTTTTGAATTTTTTCCCTACAACTATCCACATATGGATTCTATCAGCCCTTGCAAGCTAGCGCCTTCCAGATGTGTTGGAATTACAAGTCTCAATGCATACAGAGAATGCCAGGTCTGGGAAACTGGATTATATAGAACAGGATTTCCCAACCTGGACATCCTCCAATTGTATGGATATTGGTTTCCAAAATTTCCCAGCCAGTTCAGACATTGCTGAGAATATTGAAAAATGAAGCTTGCATATTTGGAAAATGTGAAAGTTGGGTCAAACTAATATAATGCAAAGGATGTTGTCTCATGCTTGGTCAGATGATCTACACCACATAGGTTTTTTTAAAAAAATTTCAGTCGTGCCTCAGCAACTATCTTCTACACCTCTCCAGTTACTTCCCCTATATCCCTAGGCCTGGGCGAAGAGAAATGGCAAGACAGCATTTTGTTATGCTGGCACCTGTTTTTCAAGATTTCAGATAGTCTTCCAACATTAAATGACATAAAATTGAAGTAAATACAAATTATGGAAAATGGAAATTAAAGAATGGAAATTATGGAAAATAGGTAAATAATTCAGACAATTTAAGTTATTTTCAGGTACTACAGATAATTAAATTTAATTTCCTTTGGCAATCATGACTAGATTCTTCAAGAAAAGCTTCAAATAGTATTTTGCATTGAAATGTTTTGATTTTTAATGTTTTAGTAAAACAGCACTTCAAGATTAATCGTAAGGGATCTTCAACATTCCATGTATGCCTAAAAGATATATTCACAACAAAGTTATTAATATACCCTTGCGTCATACAAAATACACTAGTGAAGTAGTGTATGCTTATGTTCCTTTTTTCTGAAATACTATTTCAAATATAATATTCAGGAAAAATTATATTACACATAGTCTAGGTCAAGATAATTTGGTCCTTGAGGATAAACAACAAAAAGTGCTCCCTCAGATTGCAAAACATCCAAAACTGATAGCAGCTCAGATAAAAATCTAAGAAATCCCAGCCCCCTTGCAGTTAAAGTCAATAATAAATAATAAAGTCAATAATAAATCAAATACCCACCACCAATTTCAGGACCCAGATCAACTGGTAATATTATTTTCCTACTCTATCTAAGAATAGGACTAGTGTAACAAAATATGAATTCTAGCATATTTTAAAATTTTATCCTACCAATCCTATTATTTCTGTATGATGAAATATTTATTCATGGAGTTGACAAAACATGGAATTTGGTGGCAGAGGGAACATTTCCACACACTCATTCTGCATTAGGGCTTCAGACATGCAGTGATTAGTGGAAGGGGATTGACAAATTTCTATGCATTAACCTTAATTTTTGACAGTCACATGAACAGTGTTTGCTTTTTCCTTCTCCCCACCCCCAACCAAATGAAGTAGCAGATATTTGTATTTTCCCAGACTGGTAACCATCATATTCCTTTCCTCCTTCTTCCTCCCACAGATGTATTCTGAAACTGTCTAACAATAATTAACTAGCCATTTAGTATTTTAGAAGGCTTGAGCTGGTCATAATCGATATTAAATATATGGCAGGGAAGTTTGGTTAAGCAGACTGAGTGATCTGATAATGAATCAAGTGACTCATCCTCTGAAGGAACTAAAGATACACTATAAAACCCCTATATAACCCTTTTAACATATGTTCATGGACAAGGAAAACTAATCATGATATATTGAGAATTTATGCAAGCCATTCTTATTGTCAATAAAATATTTACAGAATTGAGAAATCGAAAATGTCAGTGTTTCAGGCAAGCTTCCAATTTTCACTCAATACTTCGAAACAAAGTCCATCCAAGCGGGAAGTTTATTAGAAAGCCAGCCTGGCACAAACTGGAGAAACCCGAAACTAACTTTTCGGGTTTCACTTTCCCATAATCCAATTTCATGATCCTCCCCCCACAACCACAAGTTCATCACATGGACCAATCCACTTCTACTCCTGAGGTGCCATTTCTTCTTCTCCCTCCTTGTAGGTGCATAGTAAAGATGGCCTTGACATTTCTAAGTATCTTGTTATGTCTTTCTGTTCTACTTACTAACAATTCCCCCCTCCTGATTTCCCAGGCTCTAATGTGGCAGGCCAGAAGTGATGATTCCAAACACCCCCAAATATGGCTTCTGGCTCTGACAGAAAGTTTCAAAAGTTTAAATGGATGCCTCTATTAATTAGGGAGCAAGAAGGAGTTAAAATAACATAGCCTTTTGGGGGGCAGGATGCATTTTCTTTTTAATAGTATGCTTTTAAAGTTTACTCATTCAAATTGTTTATATCATTTTAGTAATTGATTTATGAATAAGTGATGGCTGAGAGAGTAGAGCAAAATAACAGGATAGGAAGACAAATTTAAACAAATAAATAAAATCCCATTTGGATTATTGATTTATTTCTATGAAAATAGATTAATGCCATTCTCTTTGAAGGTTGCTTGTCTCCCTACAATTTAGTAACCTGAAACATTTCTATAAGTGTTATCTAGAAGCCTGTCTAGAATTGAAAATATGAGGAACAAAGAATAGCCATTCCCCTTTCTATGGTATAATAGTGATGTCACTGAAGTGCTTTAACAGAATAATAGAATAACAGAGTAGGAAGACACCTTGGACGTCTTCTAGTCCAACCTGCTGCTCAAGCAAGCAAGAGACCCTATACAATTTCAACAAATGGTTATTCAATTTCTTCTTAAAAACTGCCAGTTTCAGCACACCCACAGCTTCTGAAGGTAAGCAGTTACACTGATTAATTGTACTAACTTATTCGCCTTTTTTTAGGCTGGTTCTCTCCTTAATTATTTTTTATCCACTGTTTCTTGTTCAGATGCTTTGGAGAACAGGTTGACTGCCTATTCTTTGTGTCAACCTCTTAGATATTGGAAAACTATCATGTCACCCCAGTCCTTCTTTTCATTAAACTAGACATTTCCATTACCCAATTCCTGCAACTGTACTTCATATCTTTTAGCCCCCAACCCCCTAATCATCTTTGTTTCTCTACTTTGTACTCTTTCTAGACCCTTAGTATCTTTTTTATATTGTGACGATCAAAACTGGGTGCAATATTCCAAGGTTGGTCTTACGAAGGCATTATAAAGTGGTACTAACACCTCATGTGATGTTGATTCTATCACTCTATTCTAATGCACCTTAGGACTGAATGCCAGTGTTTCTCTCCTGAAAATTTTCCTCTGTAGACAATTGTTCTGTACCCCTGAAACACTAGTTGTTTGATGACATCACTACATGACATCACACTCTTTGCTATAGCAACTATAGCAGGGGTGTCAAACTTACATCATCATGGTGTCATCATGTGATGTATTGGGACTTTTTCCCCCTTTGCTAAACCGGCTGGGGGCACAGCCAGCATGTGATGCATCCAGCCTGTGCGCCATGAGATTGATACCCCTGAACTATAGTTAGGAACTTTTTTTGACAAATATATTGGTGGCCTGTCACTTGGGCACCTGGAAAGATGGCACGGAACACTTTTTTGTTTTAAATTATCCTGCTATTTTTAGAATATCCAAGGCAAAAAAACATATTCAATACTCTATCCTCCTCCTATTTTCTTTACAACAACCCTGTTATATGAGATGGATTGAGAGATAGTGAGTGGCCCAAACTCACCTAGCTGGCTTTTATGCCTAAAGTGGGACTAGAACTCACAGTTTCCTGGTTTCTTGTCTGATGCCTTAATCACTAGATCAAACTGGCTTTTATTTATTATTTTTTCACTATCAATACAATTACATTTGCTTCTGCTGTAAATTCATTCTACTTCCCTTAAGAAGAGCAATTGGGGTTTGTTTTTCCTATCTGGTAGGAATGGAAATATAGGGAAAATAAACCCACTAATAGATGTACCTTAATTTGCCATACATTGAATGGTCAGGAGAGCACTATTTACCCTGCCTTTCAGTGAAGCAAAATAGAGATCAGCAAACACCAAATTGCTGGAATATAATCTGAGCTGCCTCAGTGATTTGAGGAAATCGTGTTAAACCAGTTGTTGGGATAATCTCTTAGAAACAAGAGAAGTTATGGCTGCTTATGGGTAAAAGTACTTATGGGAACATATTTTCTGCCAGAAGGAAGATAGAACTTGGCAAAATAGAGAGAATTAGAATGTTTGTAGAGAAGATGAATGGAATAGACAATTATCTAGTGATTCATATTGTTAAAAAAAATTGAGAAATGCCTCGAGTTCCCCATCCGGTGAAGAGAGGCGGGGTATAAATCGAATAAAATAAATAAATAAGTAAATAAATTAGTTCTAAAACTTCATGTGATCTGAAATATTTAGTCATTTATCAGAGTTATCAGAGTGGCAACTTTATGAATCTCTGGGGCAATGCTATTAAAGAGGGCAGATGTCATGAAGGTATACTTCCTATATCCTGATAGAGGACACTATTTAAATAAAGGAACCTGAAACATACTTTCTTACTGAATGGGCAAAAATTATTAGAGATGAACAAAAATCTTATGTCTCAAATAAATGGCCCTACAACATGAAGGTATTTATAGTGATAACCAGTACTTTGAACTGCAACCAGGAGCCGACTGCAACCAGTGAAGCAGTGGTGACATTCTGGATGACCTCACCTATAACTTCCAATAGTTCAGGTTTGTTTGATAGAAGAAATGAGTTGAAAAAGTTTGCTTAAATTAAAAATTCTGGAAATGGTAAATCACAATACCAGTGTCTTACTGATTTCAAACCTTTGGGCATTTTTTCCTTTTTTTTTATATGTGTCACTCCACTATACTGAGGCCAAACTTCTTTTAAAAAATATGACCACCCATTGCTCCTATAAAAAAAGAAGAAAGCACTTACAATTGATATGGCTTTGCCAGCATTCTATTTCCCATAGATTTTCATCTAGCAGTCATTTTTTGGCATTATTTCAAAAACCTTCTGGGCTCTTAGAGAAATGCCAAGTATTGTGAAGGGAAAAACAAATGGATATAATATGTGTTGTCCAAAGTGAATATGAAAATCAGAACGTATATAAACTATTATGGGAAATACATACATGTAATACCCATATTCATACAGTTAGAATTTGAATCGATTATGTTACTCTTGCTATGTGGCCATGGTAAGATTTCTTTTTGTCCATATATCTTGGACAACTTTCTTTTATATGAACATCAGATACTATTCATCCCCATTCAAAATACTATGCCAAAATCTAGTTTGTCATGGGTTCAATCCAGATGCTGTCTGAATCCATTGTTCTAACTGTTCTTTCAGAACATTTGAAAAACTATTTAAGGGAAGAATAGAGTGATTTCTATACATGCTGTAAACCTACGCAAAGGACACAGTCTTAATGGCTCTATTCAAAGAAGGAACTGAAGAAAATTATGCTTTCAATGTATCTCTCTGAAGAGAATATATTTGATTCTTTTTTCCCTTTTAAAGAGCAGTAAAAAAAGAGCAGAAGGGTCCAATCAAAGCAGACTCCAATTTTCAGAGTTGACTTTTAAATAGCCCCTTTAATGTTTTACCGAAAGCATTTTTTTTTTACCAGGTCGATATATCAGGGTTGCCCAGCTCATTCCTAAACAGAAATCACAGCTAATCAGAAAACATAAGGTACTACATGATGATAATAAATGCAAAATGCTTGCATAAGCAAGTGGGTTGGTTTGCTTTTTGAATGTATTGTGGGCTTAGAAACTCTAATCTCCCCAAGGTATCCTGTAAATTTCCATCTCTGAAGCCCCAAGCCCAATTTACATTTAACAGCAAAACTGTACAGATAAAAGACTGAGGGAAAATCAAGCGTAAGAGCCCCAGTGGTTAACTGATCTAGTCTTGTTCTCTGAAGCTGTTCATTCCCCTGAAACCTTTGGTTTTATTTTGTTCTATTTTCTATTTCTGTCAGGCATATTAATAGAACTGTAAAGAGTATGCAGCTTTTGTCAAAAATAGCAACACCCACCCACCCAGACCCCACTTGCCCACATCTGAGGAACATAAGCCAGAAAGACGCTTGACAGCGATGAGGTATGGTTTATACGGTACTTGTGTCTTTGGAGTAATTTTACTCCCATTCACTCACTCACTCCACTGTTCCTCTTGCGTTCACAGTGCAGCTTCCCATTCGTCCTTCCTATGCTGTCTGTCTCCCACAAAGACACATCTGTTTCCACACACAAAGATACACTGTGACTCCAAGATGAAGACACTGAAAAAGCCCCCCAACAACTTCATTGGAGCATACAGGCTTTGATCTTCTGTCTTTGTACATTGGGGAACTCCTCTTCCCCTCATTCTCTCTGCTTATCCAGAACCTTCTCAGTGCTCGGTTAGGTACTGCCAAGCTTAGCTGTTCAACCAAGTCAAAGGAAGCATCAATCCTCTATGCTTTCTTCCTCATAGTGCTCCAAGGAGATGAATGGAAAGTTCAAGGACGTAAGAATGACCTGTCATGGGCTAGAGCCGTGATGGCAAACCTATGCCATGCGTGTAGGAAGTGGCACACAGAGCCATCCTTCCGGGCACGTGTGCTG
The DNA here is from genome assembly GCA_027560395.1 of Boaedon fuliginosus. Taxonomy (NCBI): domain Eukaryota; kingdom Metazoa; phylum Chordata; class Lepidosauria; order Squamata; family Lamprophiidae; genus Boaedon; species Boaedon fuliginosus. The sequence continues at coordinate 42,470 of JANHGC010004559.1, read as the reverse complement.
GCCTTGAAGTGGGCCCGCTCACCCGCCCCTGCTCTATGCTGGCATTGGCTTGCTTGGAAGCACAGTGCGCATGTGCGAGGGGGTGGGGGAGCACGGGGAGCACAGGAAGGTCATGCACGCATGTGTAGGGAAGCAGGGGAGCATGCATGCACGACCCAAAACACAACTAATATGACAATCAGCTGTGCTTCCAAATAAGGCAAAGAGGAGGGTGGGGTGGGGGTTGCATGCACGCAT
>JANHGC010004559.1:25167-35549 GCA_027560395.1 Boaedon fuliginosus | reverse complement strand
ATCAATCGAAAAAATGAAAATAATAATAATAATAATAAAAGAATAAACATAAAATTCAGTATATCTACTCTAGTCTACATTGCAGTTCCCCTCCCTATTATTCTCCACCTTTTAAAAAGGCCATTAATCATCATCTCTGATTTGCCTTCTACATGTATTTTCCTTTCTTCGTCTCCTATCATCTCTTTCAAGCTCCATCCCCCCTTCTTCCTTTCCCCCATTTCTATCTCTTTTGAAATTCCACTTGCTTCTCCCCTCCCCCCTGAACCAATTTCCAAGCCCTTTTGAGTTCTCCTGTATTTTCGCCCATTTCTCTTCCCCGCTTAAACCAGTTTTTCCGGCTTTCCCTCTAGCCCACTCCCCCTTCTTCAAATTTTTAAGTTTCCATTTCTTTGTTCTTCTTAGCTTCTTGTTACAAAGTTTATTCCCAAGCTCCCTCAGTCTAAATTCTCTTGCTGCTGATTGGTCATTTTCGGCTAAGTCCACCTCTTCCTCTAACTCGCAGCGAATCTCCTGATTCATATTGTCCTCTGGCCATTTCTCCAAGATGTTTTCAAAAGTATTCTTCATCTCCCTCATTAAGTCCCAAATCGACTGTAAATCCTCCAGAATGTTTCCAATCTGTAATCTTTTTTTGGATGTTTTCTCCATGTCTTTCATTCCATCATCCTTTTGTTTAAGTCCAAATTCCATGGCTGGGAAGAAGCATGCAGGATAAACAAAGTCCTCACCAGTCCTGTTTAAAATTCTTGCCGTCAATTTATCCAGATCCAATCGGTTCATCCACTTTTATTAATCCTTTTTGGTGCTGGAGTTTTGCCAATTTCATTTACAGTCCAAAGGTACAATTTCCTTTTAATTTTTATTATTACTGCTTATTTTAGTAATAATTCCGCAGGTGGGGGGGTTGTATTGTGATGTTTATTTCAACGCCACCCCTTTCCCTGCCCTTTTCTCCTCTCTTTAGTTTGGCATAGTTTCTTTTTACTTTAATCTTAATATAAATAGCTCCCCAAGTCCATAGTCCAGGTTTAAAATTTTAAGTTACTGCTCTTCTCACCCAAAATCATTATGCTGATTCCTTCTGTTTGCTCACTCGCTTTCGGTGGCTGTTCCGGTTTTGAGCAGCGCAATGCTGCTTTTTCCCCTTCACAGGTATGAAGCTTTGATGGGGCCCAACTGTGGGGGGGGCGCTCCCCCTGCAGGCCCCTGTGGTGCTTATTCTCCGGCTATTACTAATCCGGATTAGGTCCCTCTGGCCCCTCTCTGAAGGGAGATATCAGGGGTTTTGCATGGAGCCCCATGCAAACCAAGTCCTGTCTCACTGAGATCCCGTCCCCGTCCCTATAGATTATAAACTTTGAGGGTCATAGAGTAATGTATTTGCCATGGAATTCTTCCACAGCTTATGGTGTCAAACAAAAATATAATTATTAATATTTAAACAGGGTGATTTAGGAGACTCATAATTTGAAGTTTTGCTTTTTTACAAGTCTCCAGCAGTAGGGTGAAGACACTGAGACAATGTGAAAATATCAAAGCAGTAGGACGGGAGGAGAAAAGACCATTAATTCCATTCTTTGTAACTTCCCATGCGATGCCAAGACGAGAGTTGAATTAATAGTCTTTGTTTAGATCCTTCTCTTAGTGAAGGGCACCAATGCACTGGAGTTTCTGTCAACTTTATAAATACAGTTTTGGCATCAGAAAATGTTTTCTTTGTCACATGGTTTCAAACAAGAGTGTGGAATCTGGTGACTGAATACTGAACATTCACAAACAGGAGCATGTAATTTTCCTTTATATTAAATAATGGTTTAAAAGTAATCCAGAACTTGAGTTAACACCGCACTTTTGAACTATTGACCTTTCATTCCCCTTAACAATTAATGTATCCTCTTAATCTGTAAATTGTTTCTTTCATTTGCTTCTTTTTTCATCATACTTACATGATTTGACTGCATTTTATTGTCAAATGGAAGTACAAGGCCTGAAAATTAGTGATATATAAAGTTTGCTATTAGTAAAATGTGCTGTGCTGTTGTATTCGATTTTTGGTTCTATATATTGTTATACTTTCTCAACAGGACTAAAAAGACTGAGGAAAAATAAAGTAGAAAGCCCTGATAATTAGTCACAGACAATTTAGCATCAGCAATGGGTGGCTGTGTTGACTTCTGAAATGGGTGAGAGAGCTCTGAAACAAAAAGTAAAAAGGTCATGTTTATAGAAGCTTTTGTCTTTGTTCTTAAATTTTCAGTATCATTCCTCCCTGTAATAGAGACTAGTATATTAAAATGTGGCTGTTGGCAAAATATATTAGACAGATAGCTTTTCTGGATCCAGATCAAAATTCGACATAACTCATGGTTTTAGTTTTTATTTTATATATTGGAAAACAAGGTTAGAAAGATCATATTGCTAAATTGTTATAAAACTTGAGTGACGGAATATACCTGGCCTGGTCATATTAGGTCTCAGCAACCATGAAGTATTGCTTAAAATATGGTACAAATATATTAATCATATGAAATTGAACAACATTTTATTAGCAGTTGCAATATACTTAAAGTTCTTGATAGAAACCTGAAAATAGATTTCATTTTATATGCATAGATCTTTTTAAGACGGTGAACTATTGCATTGGATGACAAACTGAAGGCCTGATAGTCAATGCCTCGAGTTCCCTTCGGGTGAAGAGAGGCGGGGTATAAATTTGATAAATAAATCCAATATGTAGGTTGTTTTATGAGCTTTTCTTCTGTATACGGAATTTGGCAAATATTCTTACACTTGCCATTATGCTTCACTACAACAACAAAAAAACATAAAGTCAGATACATTTATTATCATATATGCATTTATATACCATCATTCTCAGATGCATTTATGTTTATTTTCTTTCATAGTGAATGTAGTGTAGACTGATATAAAAGCTGCTCACATCATGAGGGAATCAATAAAGATATGAATTAAGGTTGCTTTCTGAAAAATATACATTTCTGTTTGTTTTATATTCAATGTCTGCAACATAAATAAAGGGAGCCATAATTATTCACTACAAGCCTATTTTTCAAGGTTTCCTCTTGGCTAAACTGACAATACAAAACAAGCATTTTTTCAAAACATTTTTTATTTTTGCATAAAATGATATATTCACAATTACCACATTTTTTAATGACAGTAAACATTGTAAGGGATTTGAAAATTCTGCAAAAAGGTTTGAAAAGACTTTTCCATAGAAGGTATTGCAAAGGGATGACGGAGAAATGCAAAACAGCATGTCTTCTACACCTTCTGTGTCTATACTGAGATTTAGGAAGTCCTAACTGTTCTTTAATCAAGTGGGAATTAAGTGTTAGATTTAGTGGAGAATATGGAGACTGCTCTAAGTGACCCTAGTAGAACTGTGCTGTAGGTAGAGCATGCAGTAAATTGTACTTTGAGATTCAGAGAACTAGAAAAGGGTTTTGTGACTGCTGATAGTATACAATAAATCTCTAAATTCTTTCTGCACCATGTTGAGGTAGCTCAGTTACAAGCTCTGCCACCTTGCATGCTAAATAGTAGAGAGTATGGGCTTTTAGAACTAATCCATAAGTTTAGACACTAGGCATAATTATTTTTTAAAATCTAATTTTGTTTATACAACTTCATAAAATAGGTGCATCTTCCATTTCATTTAAAGTCTGGATAAATGAATAATAAAAGTGGAACAGAAAGAAGATGCAAACAAAATTCAGGAAGGAGGCAATATTTGTCAGAATTGCTCTAAAGTAATAATTCTTTTAAAGGACTGCTTTCATTTACATCTAAATATCGCCTACAGTAAAGGACATGATGTCCAATACATTTGGGTTTATATTTTACAATAATGGAGAAATTTCCTTTTTCAAAATGAAATATCCATATGGCTCGTTCTAAATATCAGAGTATATGGTATACCAGACAGGTGATAGGTTATCCATATGTACCTATACATGGAATGGATTTTTCCCAAAATGTTATCTGAAAGCAACTTCTCAATTGGTCATGAAAATCAGAGATAGTGAATTCTTTCAGTTTTGATAATTCTATTCCAACATTGCCCAGTACTGTATATTTTCTTTTTCTTGTTATTAAGGAGGGGGGGGGTATTTTTCTTTCTTTAAGAATAGTAATTTCAGATAAAAATGTGCCTGCAGGTGAGAATTCTAGTACCTGTAAAGCTTGACATCAGTAATATATCTCCTATTGCCAAGAACACTCTGATTCAATAAGCTGACAATCAAACAAATTGAGGCACAATACATAAATAGACTAGACAGATTTACTATGGTGCTAATGGGCAAATTTTGTTTTTTATTACAGGAAATTGTGGCTTCTGGAATTGGTCTTTGCAATGATTATTCCATTTGCTTCTGAGCTCACAAAATGATTCTAAGCTCTGTTGTTGATGCAGTTGGAGGAATAACTGTGCCAAGCAGCATCATTTGAAATAAAATGAAAATGGAATCTTTTTAATTGCCAGTTATGCAACACATATGGTAGATCAATTATAAATAAAAAATACCACTTTGGACAAAGTTTTAACATGCTAAAGTTATATTTTTAAATAGCTAGTTATTGCCCTTTTTTTAAAAAAAAACAAGCTTTGTTAGTTTTATGTTGTTTAGTATTGAACCAAATGTTAGGGTAGTTTACTAAAACATTTAAACAGCTTGTTCCTACAAACAAAGGCTTTATTTTAGGCACATGAATAGTTCCATTGATTTCAAGGTAGCTAATGTCAGTGTTCCAGAATATATAGTAAGTCTGTTTTCTGAGTTCACTTATTCTTGTCCTCAAATCAGTCTTGCACTGATTTACAGTACAACTGTAGGCATATAATGAAGCAGTTTAATGTGTGGCCTGAAGGGATTTTCTGAATACAGTGGGTTTACTTCATTTTTCAAAACTGTTACAACGCACAGATTTTAGGTAAGGGAGCAGTTCAAGATGAAAGACTTCTAATAACTAGTCCACTTAAAAAAGGAAACACACTTTTAAAAATATCTAAATTCGGTTCAGTCTTCCTTAGAGTTCAGGGTGTTTTTAAAAGGTCTTGTAGAGGCATCAATCTAGAGCAGCTTTTTTCTTAGTTTGAGTTCATCAAATATGTTTAGTTCAATCATATTTCCTTTTCAAGCCTTTGGTTATTACTAGAGATCCCTAAAGCTTGATTAAAATACATCACATAATGGACCTTTATTACTTTGGTGCTCTGTTTTAAAAGTCTTTCAGACTTTATTCTCTTTGCATTTATAGACCTGGCATTGGGAGTGGGGAGGGAATGATTCAGGATTTAAGAAAATATTTTGAAGAAAATTATTCAGACTTGATAAAGAAGAAAGCATGAGAAAGAAACAAAATATCTCATGTACATCTTGTCCTATCTAGTGTTGACATATTTCAATTAGGAATATCCAAGCAAACCCTGACTCATTAGCAAAAACATTGTGATTAGCTGCAATAATTCATAATGTTCTTTATGTTCTTTAACATAACCCTTTTCTCGCCTACATTTCGAAAATTTTAGAGAGGTCATTTGCTCCATAGTCATTCAATTGGAGCAAGGATGTGATATCAAGGTTGACTCAGCCTTCCATCCTTTCTAAGGTCGGTGAAATGAGGACCCAGATTGTTGGGGGCAACAGGCTGACTCTGTAACTGCTTAGGGAGTGTTGTAAAGCTCTGATAAGCAGTATATAACATCGGAGTGCTTTTGCTATCCATGTTGTAAGCCACCCAGAGTCCTTCAGGAATTGGGCGGCATAAAAATGTAATAAATTTTTTAAAAAGCCTCCAGTGAAGCTCCCACAACTTCTGAAGGCAACTTCTGTTCCATCGGTTGATTGTTCTCACTGACAGAAAATGTCTCCTTATTTTCAGATTGAATCTCTCTTTGTTCAGTTTCCATCCATTATTACTATTCCAATATTCCCCAGATTCCTTCCCTCCTGGCGAGTCTGGGCTTTTCCCTCCTGCCCAAGTTGGAGACCTTCGTGTGTTGGAAGGAATATCCACCTGTGTTCAGTTCCAAGTGGGAAAAAAGACACTGGAAACATGGAGATTGCTTGGAAAGATGGTTTTAATGGTGGACAGGACCACATGAGTAGATCCTGGGCAAAAAAGCACATGGGTGACAGAGGGAGGAAGATTTATAACCTCCGTTGGGCTTTGAACTTGCTTCCTGTTCATGTGGCAAGAAATGTATCCTGATTGGTTGCCAGATTCCCATGGGGCCATGCAGGAGGAGCTTGGTTGAATCTTGCTAGGTGATGTAATGAAGGGGCTTTGGGCAATTCCTATTATGGCTTAATGGCTTTGCCCTGAAGGATCTTGAATGCGGGCATTTGTTTAGGAATAGACCCAGCCACCTCTTTATCTCTTAACTCTATGTTGGTGAACCTATGGCACGCATGCCGGAAGTGGCACGCGAAGCCATTCCTCCCTGCACATGTGACGACTTCAAGTGGGCCCGCCCACCTGCCCCTGCTCCGTGGTGGTCGGTTTTACCATGTTTAGAAGCACAGCCGGGGGGTGGTGCATGCATGCATGGGGGCCCTCTACGCATGTGTGCACAACCCCTGCTCCTCTGCACAAGACCCCAAGAGCCGCAACACAGCTGCTCGCACTGCTCAGCTATGCTTCTGAATGCGGTAAAACAGATTGGGGTGCGTGCATGTGGAGGTGGGTGCAAGGACACATGGCCACGTGCACACTTTGGGCATGAAACCTTTAAAAGCTTCACCACCTCTGTCTTAAGTGCTGCACATCTGCTGAGGGCTATTGAGGAGGGTGGGGCCTATTAAGAGTGAGTCTGCTTCCTGCCTAAAATACATATTTCTCCATTGCTCATCCAGGGAAATATAATATTCTGCCTTTTTAATATTTCCTAAATTCTAGAATATTTCATTCTTCTAGGAGAGGGGTGGGTGCTAACTTCCTACACGTGCATGCAAAGTCACCTGCATGCAAAGGGAAGCCTGACTGAGCCCTTTGCACGTCCCCCTCACCTCGGGTTTTCCCACGAGGCCGGCTCTGCGCGTGCCCGGCGCGCCCTTCCTGCCAGACGGTCCTGCCGAGACTAAGCGATTGCAGTCAGCAAGCGGAGTCCAGATGTTCGGCGAGGAGGCGCGCATGCTCAGTCGCCCTGCATATGAGGTGGGGGAGAGCTCGTCGGGGGTCACGTGAGCCTGGCGAGCCAACGGCGGGAGAGAAGCGCCTGTCAGGTTTGGGCGGGAAAAAGAGAATCGCCGAGTCTCCTCAGCCGCTTCTCTGCTTGGTGGAGGCTCTCCCTCGTCTGTTTGGGGGCGGCGGAGGGAGGGGGGTCTTTATTATTTTTTTACACTTCCTCATCATGCTTTGTGCTAACATATCTGAAAAGTTTAATACAGATATTAAGCGCCTGTTGGGTTTTGGCGGGGGAAAGAGAATCGCCGGGTCGCTTCAACTGCTTCTCAGCTGGAAACCTTCCCTGAGGGCTTTGGCGGACCCGCGGAGGTGGGGGAGGGGCGACGTTCGCCGGATCACGTGATCCTGGCGAGCCAATGGCAGGAGAGAAGCGCCTGTCAGGTTTGGGCGGGAAACGCTTTCGCAGGTTCTCCTCAGCTGAGGCGTGCGTCTCTTTTTCCTGAGGGCTTTGGCCAGTTTACAGAAAAAAAAGCATTAGGGGTGACATGACAGCAGAATTCCAGTATACTGCCCCTAAGAAGAGGGGCCCAACTTATTTTCCTCAGCATCAGAAGGCAAGGCAAAAAACAATAGATGGAAACTAATCAAGGAGAGAAGCAACCTAGAACTAAGAGAAACTTCTTAACAGTGATGACAGTTCACCAGTGGAACAGCTTGTCATCAGAAGTCGTGGGTGCTTCATCACTGGAGGTTTTCAAGAAAAGACTGGACAGCCACCTATCTGAAAGGAAACAGGTCAGTGGGTTGGACCTTGAAAGTCCCTTCCAGCTCTATTCTGATTGCCTGTCTTTATTAATTTTTTTAGACTTCCTCATGCATTGTGGTGTGTGTGTGGGGTCTCCTGGTGGAGCATCATTAGTAAAAGACCCTGTTAAGGAAAAATTGGCTTCGACAAAATTTGCATCTGGTCGCTCAGGGCACTTGAGGTCACAGCATGAAATTCAAATGTCAAACCGTCCATTGATTTTGGTTCTGCATCCCAGTGGTGACACACTTTTAGCTCTGGGTGAAAATAAAATGACCTATGGAACTTGTGGGCTGCAAAAGGACTCTCCAGCTGCCCTTCTCTGTAACCGCTTGGGGAGTGTTGTAAAGCTCTGATAAGCAGTATATAACACCTGAGTGCTATTGCTATCTTCCTGGCTGAGCATGAAGCCTTCAGCCAGCCTCCAGCAGCAGTGGAAACTTCACAATCAGGACATCTTTCGAGCTCAGACACAGACCCAAAGTCTCCCTTTTTTATTTTCTCTCTCCCTTTTTTTCGCTCTATTACTCTGGAATTGGACCTCTGGAAAAGCTACTTCTTGCTTTCCCAAGCTTGAGCCTATTGCTTGTGGGTCACACTCTCCTCTGGGCATGGCATTAAGTCCCCCTCTTGCCAAAGAAACCACAAATGTAGAAATTAAAGATTAAACCATTTTTAATCACTCAGATGTACCTTCAAGAGCCTCGGTGGTGCAGTGGTTAAGTGCAGCACTGCAGTCTCCGCTGACTTGTTCAGCAGATTGTCAGATCGAATTCCACCAGGCTCAAGGTTGACTCAGCCTTCCATCCTTCCTAAGGTCGGTGAAATGAGGGCCCAGATTGTTTGGGGGCAATAAGCTGACTCTAACTGCTTGGGGAGTGTTGTAAAGCAGTATATAAAATCTGAGTGCTATTACTATCCATGTTGTAAGGTGCCCAGAGTCCCTTCGGGAGTTGGACGGAATAAAAATGTAATAAATAAAATAAAATAAAATAAATAAATTTTATAGAAAGTTGCTAAAAATTTCAGTTCTCTGGTACCCCTTTGAGCCCTCTGTTGTAAAGCAAAATGATGGCTTCAACTAAAGCACTTTGAATTCACACGGTTTCTCTCTGTATATGTTAAAATGACATAAATATAAAAGTTCCTAACAAATGGCATACATTTATATAAGAGAAGAGTTCCCTTGTTTTATCGGCTTTGTTGCTTTGTTTATAGGTAGATCTGTTTGCTAATGCCTTTCTCATATTCCATGGATTTTTATGCATCGTCTCTGCAATGTGAATTATTTGAAACCACACCAGGTCTGAAATCATTCCACCTTTTTCTACAAGTTTCTAGCTTTATTCCATTCTGCTCCCCTCACTGAAGATTCTCCAACACATTAAAATAAAAGTCTGTAGAGATTCTCAGTTATCCAAGTCATGGTTGTTCCAAAGGTGCTTTTTCAGGAGGCAACTGGACTTCCTTGTTTTTTTCTATTAAGGCATTCCTGGGTGAGAACCTCTAAAAGGATGCAAATGACCAGCTGCCTGCAAAGAATATAAATCCTTCCATTCCCCACTATACCTGTCAAAGCTGAAGAAGCTTCTTTGATGAGTAGCCAAACGTCTTCAAAGAAAAAAACAAGAAAGTTGCCTCCTGAAAAAGCACCTTTAGTTTCCTTCGGTGTATATTACACATCATTTACACAGCACAACTGTTCCAAATAATTTACTACATTAGCCCTTCAAAAGAGGAATATAGTTAATACTCGGGATATACAGAAATGTTTTTTTTAAAGCAACATTAAGATTAAAAGCTCAGAATCAAAATCATGTTAGACAAGGCCCTCAAATTTGTAATGGCCTGGCCCTCTCAAACTTCAAATAGGATTGACGTTTCTGATGATCATGATATCACAAATTAAGGAATCCGCCTTAAGTAACATAGAGACACTAAAGTGACATCAAAACCCTTGAGAAACATATTTATTTATTTATTCGATTTATATCCCGCCTCTCTTCACCCATCTGGGGAACTCGAGGCGGCGAGTTCTGGAATATAACACCAAAAAAATCCGCGAAGAATTCCCTTTCAGCTGAATGTTATTTCTTCATGATAGAAGACTAAAAAATATTATTCTGGTTGCCTTGCTCAGAACTGAAGACGTAAACAGAAACAGTTTGGTTGAACTCACTCCTTTATTTAAAAATATTGTTCATATGGTACACTGTGGAATCAATAAACCATTTTCAAAGTAAAGAGGCTACAGGTGCAATAAACTGCCCATCTGTTTTCAGCAGGATTAATGAGATTTTGCACCCAGAGATCTACTAACCTGAACAGTCATATAAACATTTGGGAGAGATTTTCACTGATTTTAAAACAAAGCTTTAATACTTCGTAACATGTTTAACGAAAGTAGGTATTTTCAATAGTT
>JANHGC010004554.1:29327-40366 GCA_027560395.1 Boaedon fuliginosus | reverse complement strand
TACTGCAAGAACAAAATCATTAGTATGATTCAACACAAAAAAAATCCCAAAACAGAACAGAAACCAGGAAGAGGAACAGAACAACGGGAAAGCCGTCTTTGCCTTACATAAAGGGGACAGCTGATAAAATTAGCAAAATATTACGCACGCATAATATCAAAACCGCATTTTGCACAGATAGAAAGATATCAACTATCCTGAAGAACCCTAACAACAAGATAGAATTAGAAAACCAAGGCGTATATGAAGTCCCGTGTGCCTCCTGCTCTTCAACATACATCAGACAGACCAACAAGAGAATAAGTGTGCGCATTGAGGATCACAAAAACTCAGTACAAAAGAAAGAACATACATCATCACTAGTACAACATATAAACGCCACAGGACATAACATCAATTTTAACGGCACCAAAACAGTCGCTAAAGTAGAGCATCTCAATGGCAGAATAATCAGAGAAGCTATTGAAATAGAAAAACAACCACATAGTATGAACAAATGTGACTACACCTCCTGTCTGCCGGCTATCTGGAAACCCGCACTAAGATAGGCGAATTCTAACAAAGAAAACAAACAAGAGGTCAAGAATTCAACAAGCAGCTTGTGACGTCACTAACTCCAGTATGACTCATCCGCCCACACAGCAGATGTCTGTCCGTAACTAAAACAGAACTCAACCATTTACCCGCAATCAAGCAGCAGCGTCACCGGCCAATCGGAATGCAGCAATGTTGTCAGCCAATCACAATACACTGCCGCCGCCATTTTATAGGTGAATGGCAGTTAAGATCATGCAGTGTACCCATACATGTTAAACAGAAAACATCGGCCAGATGATGAATGTGATTTCGTCGAATCACGCACACACACACACACAAATATCTTGCATGAATAAAGAAGGAGAGAAATGAAATAGTTTTGTATATGTTGAGGTATTGTTTATAATTGTGAATTCAAATTGGTTGTTTCAATGTCGCTTTAATTCCATACAATATCATCACTATAACATCTCCCTACTTGTTGTGTTATTTACAGTATGGGATTATCTCTCCTTTTTGTTTCTATCCACCCCACCTGGTCCAGCAGGAGGAGCATCTTCTGGATCCCATAGCTAAGCAGTGTTGCCTGGCGGGGATCAGCAGAAGAGACTTTCTGATCATGGCATCTGCCAGTTGTAATATCATCCTTCCAGAGATCAGCCTGGCTCTGTCCATGCAGGCCTTCCATAAGGCCCTGCGGAAGTGACTCTGCTTGAGCTTGGGTCCTGGGTGTGGAATGGAGCCCATTTTTTTAAAGTTAGGTAGGATGTTTTATTCTGGCTTTGTCATTTTCCCCCCATGGCTTTAATAGGTTTTATATTTGTTGTAATTTTTTTTATCATTTTGTTATTACTAGCCACCCAGAATCATGAATGACAGATGGGTGGCAATATAAATCCATTAAACTGAATAAATATATTTATCACAATTTTTCTGCCAGTTCAAGGGATTGAGGGACCTACAGACATAGGGATATAAATGACATATTGTTAACCGAAGCCTTCCCAAATTCAAATAATTGGACCCAATCTGTAGGCCTCCAGGTGTGTTGGACTCGTATAATTCTCAGATAACTGAATAGGAAATGAAATCCAGCATATCCGAAGGGCATCCAGGTTTGTGATGGCAGGGCAAATGTGCATCCATTCAGCAGTCCTGCCTGCTTGCCATGATCTGGAGCTATTACAGGTCTCCTTTTCTTCCATTCCCAAGAAGGTTTCTAAAAATCAACGTACGTATTATGTTTAATGCATAGTATTCAACTTTCACACTGCATGGAGAAGGAAGAATTAGATCCCGACAAAAATCTGTCTCCTTCTTCCATGGTTATATGGGGACACGGACACACCTCCACCTCCAACTCTCATAGTTATTAAAGTGAGATTTCCCTCCCCACATCCATGACCATGGAGGAAAGTATGCACCTCCAAGCAGTAGTCCAAGCTGAAACAGTCTCGCCAACTTCCTCTCACCTAAAATCTGAAGAGGATTGTGTATCTGGATCATATTTCAATGACATTGCCAAGAAATTCAAGTTTTGTAAGCTAGAGGAGGAAGTAAAATTTATTTCTCTGTCTCTCCTCCACATGTCTGACAGGATTGTTGTGTGAAATTATATCCAATGCACCGATTGTCCAGTTCAGCAAACCTTGCTGTGAACATACTTGACTTGTTAAAGGTTTCTGAGGCGACACATCAAACAACTGATTGGGCACCGCTGAATAGTCTTACTCTTGCCACTTCTCCTTCCTGTATAAATGTGGATTCACTTGTCAATTTTCAGCCCAGACGGGCTAAAAGGTAATTGAGCTCTGACTATGCTCTCTTCAGCTTCAATTATAGGTTATGAAAGCCCAGGGCAGTGATAAGCCACAATATATAATAGAAATAGTAGTACCCCAGAGTACTATAGTTTATCATACATTTCTCTTAGCTGTCCAATTTCTATCTGCTTTGTATGCTACAGAATTTAATTTCAGCTGGGGGAGGATTTTTTTTCCTTCCCACTTTTCTTCAAAATGAACATGTACTTTAATATGTTTGGTCTGGATATTATTTATACAGCAATAAAATAAAAGCCCTAGGTCCTGGGGGATCATTCCCAAAGAAGCAAACCTTCAAAACTTATTAAATCAAAGGATGAAAGTTGGCATACCACACTCTTGCCTGGAACGTCAACTAACCCAGACTCAAATTGTTCATAGAATTTACTATTTAAATTCTGGGCTGACCTCTGTACAATCAGTTCATTGCTTATGGCCTGTCTTCTGATGTAATGGACAAATAATTGAGACAGGTAACAGCAATCGCTAAAGGAAGAGTGAAAACACGGACCAAAGAGTTAAGTCCACTACCCCAAGGTACCAATGTTAATCCCATGGTGATTATGGTACCCTTTTCACCTAAATACAAGAAATCAGCTGGCCTATTGAATAGGATGGTATATGAAAGAGAACAGAAAATGGCAGACTATTGAAGATAACAAAATAATGAAGTGTGCAATAGGTAAAGAAGAAACTCCAAGGTGTGTGGAAGGGAAAAAGAGTAGACCTGTTAGTGAAGGATTGAAACAGGGTGTCTATAACCATTAATCAAAGACTAGTTTCAAATCCTGGAAGCTTGGTTAGAATTAATGCCAGCAGAAGTGAAAACAATGAATTTGAAATTTCTCACTAGTGGATTAATATTTAGCCATCAACCTCATCAATATAAAGATCACTTGGACACATCTGCTAGGATAAACTACTACATGATATTTCCATGCAAATTACAACACGTCTACATTTGTATATAAATCTTCATTTATTAACATATGCAAATTCAGTACCTCTTATTGTAAAGCGTTAACTGTTCATCTAGGTTTTAACAGTGAAACTTAGTTTAAACATTGTGAATAAAACAATGTCACACTTTCTAAGAAACATGAGCTTGGAAGAGCAGAGCTATATATACGTCTTTGGTATTCGGGTTTTCTCCCACATAAAATTGGAAGTATCTTGGTGACGTTTCAATGAGGTCGCACTCATCATCTTCAGGTTGGCACCTCAGACTGGTCTTTAGGTTGGTACCTTCGGCTTCGTACTTCTGGGAGCAATGTGTGATTGTGGCTTCCTTCTCTGCTTAAATGCTGGTGGCTGTGTCTTGATTGGGTGGAGGTCTGGCTGGGTTTGGATTGGTCAGTGGTGTGGTACTGTGTCCTGATTGGATGGAGGTTTGGTTGTGTTTGGTGGAGGTTTGGTTGTGTTTTTCACGGGTACAGGAATGAAAGTCTTGGTGTATTCGGGTCTTTTTCCATGTAGGATTGAGAGTATCTTGGCAACGTTTCGACGAAGTCCCACTCATCATCTTCAGGCTGGTGCCTTTGGCTTCATGCCTCTGGGAGCAAAGTGTGATCGGAGCTGCCTTCTCTCTATAAATATATAATATAAATATATATACAGAAGATGTTTTGTGCAATGAAGTAATATGCTACTTCAGAGACCAGCCACTCATGCTACTCATAATTAAAGGGAGAAACATTTAGAAGAAATAAACTCCACAAGTTGTCATTTGTGAAAGAAATAAATTGGGCATATATTACAATTTCTCTCTATTTTTAAATTCTAATGAAGTCAGGCAGATGTTTCTTGTTTTCTGTTATTCAGAAATTTGGAATCTTGGTGCAGTTCAAGGCCTTTTTCTCCCTCAGGCATCATCTTCACAGATTAACATCTTTATTTCTGGATGTTCTCTGGAAATCACTGCAGTTCCTTTTCCCAGTCTCTGCCTAAGAGACTGTCAGTCCAAGAGCACATGTGAAAACACTTACCCATATCTTTTTTTTTTTTTACAACAAACTATTTTGTTGGGTCAAAAAAAATGGATAACTCTGGACATTCTATGGTGGAATGGGTTTTTTGAAGAAAATGCTTTTGGGTTGGCAGGTCTCGTTTCATTGTCCGGTTGCTGTGACTGGGACCAGGCAGAAATACTTCAAAGTTGTCCAATTACCTCCTCTCCATATTAACATTTCAGTAGCATCCATAGCTCAGTTCAAGATTTTATCTCTGGAATTCATATTGACCTAGCCATTCTCCCTAATAATTGGTCATCACAAACTACTAGGGCTGAAGAGTTAAAGAGTTGACTATGATGTAAAGAGGAAGAGGAGAAATTCTGGAGTAATAGGGAGAAGTCAATGAGAAGTGTACATGAGTAGATTAGGGGAGGTAAAGAAAGATGATGGAGGTAGGAGGGGGAAAGATTGTGTGATCCTGCGTAGACTGCCTTGAGGAAAGGTACAATGCAAATATAAGAAATATAAAATAACATTCATGATGCTCTTTGGATCAATTCAAAGTTAATCCAATCAGGATTAAATCCAAAGTAAAATTTGAGGCCCTGAAATTAGCACAAATGAACTGAAACAATCCAGAACTATACAACATCTTCCAATAAAATGGGTACCCACTCCACTTTATCAAAAAGTGTCTAACCCTCCAACCATGGTAGCCTAATTACCATAAACTATGATAAGGATGCCATTACCATACTTCTAAAGCATCTCAGAAACTACAAAATTATGCTAGTTTACCCTAGTAGCAATAAAAATCTTTCTATTCAAATTATTCTTATTTTTTTTTATTTAGATAATCCTTATGATTATTTTTATGAACATTTCAAGGCAGAAAATATACAATCCAAAAACTCTGTCCACCTCCTATTTTCCCCACAAGAACCTTGTATGCTGAATTGGGCTGAGAGAAAGTTGACTGCCCCAATGCCACCCAGCTGGCTTTTATGCCTAAGGTGAGTCTAGAACTCGTGTACACCTGGTTTCTAGGCCAACATCATAACTACTATGGTTTTTTTTCCCCTAAATCTGCCAGCATTGTGGGGCTTGATCCTAAAGGAAATGGATTGTCCTTCTTAGTCAATATTTGGAGCTATTTGTGGGACAGAAATGACAATAGTTGCTCTGGAGAATGATATATGATGGGACCTGGAACTCACAGTCTCCTGGTTTCTAAGTATGGTGCCTTAAGATTAGACCAAACTGGCTATTGGTAGAAGTGGAGACAGTTAGTGGAGTCATAGAAGGGAGAAAAGGAAAAGTGGTGGAAAGATTAAAGAACAGGTAGGTTGGGAGCACTGAACTGGGATAGCAGTGATAGCAACATAAGAAAAATGAGGGAAGAGAAGACCCCGGAACAACAGAGCAGAAAGGTCACATGCCATGTAGGCAAAGGAAAAAAGAGGCCTCCACCCCATAAAATCATTCAAGGACCTCTCTTATCTCTTTATAGAATAGCAGAGTTGGAAGGGAGCTTGGAGGTCTTCTAGTCCAACCCCCTGTTTAGGCAGGAAACCCTACATCACTTTAGACAAATGTTTGTCCAATCTCTTCTCTAAAACTTCCAGTGTTGGAGCGTTTACAACTTCTGGAGGCAAGTTGTACCATTGATTAATTGTTCTGTCAGGAAATTTCTCCTCAGTTCTATGTTGCTTCTCTCCTTGATTAGTTTCCACCCATTTGCTTCCTGTCCTGCCCTCAGGTGCTTTGGAGAATAGCTTGACTCCCTCTTCTTTTGTCTCAGAGTGGAAGAACCAACGTTTCTGGGTTTTGTTTTTGCTCAGCTGCCACTGACCCGTTTAGCAAAATGTGATGATTTGCTTGGGCTTTGAAACAAAGCATTCTTTTCATTTCATGCACAAACCCCGGCAGATCTAAATGATGCCATACTTTCTTTTTTTTTAAAAAAACGCACATCTTGTGACCTTTTGCACAATCCTGCAACTCACTGAAATGGTTCAGATGAGAAGCACAGAGTCATATGTACTGTATATTCCAGCAGGAATGACTTCGGCATTTCAGGTTCTGGCACACAGTTTTTGAACTAATCCAATGCACCTTCCTGCTATTTATATCGTTCAGCGATAGGTTTAGAGTTCTTGTTTTGGTGATCATGGGAAGGGAAGCTTTTATTTTGAAACTGGAATTACATATTAGTTTAACCAGTTAACATTTGCAAGGGAAACCAGCCCTCTGCCCCCACTCTTTCTCATATTTTCCCACCATTTACTGATCCCACGCTCCCACATTCTACAATCTCCCATCCCACTTTGTTGTCTCGCAGCCAAGAGACTGGCTGAAAGAGTTGGGCCCCTCTCCCTGGCTATTTTCCAGAGTAAACCAAACAGCACCTTCTGAAGATTGTGATGGATTCAGTCTTTCTCTAGAGACAACACATTATTTCAAAACCACTTCATTTTCTGTCAGTAATTCCCCCCTCAACACCCTCTGCAAGAATCTCAAGGTCAACTAAGCAAAGCTATCCCTGGTGTACAGCGGCTTCTTTGTACTAGCTGAATACATGGGAAATATCCTTGATTGGAAGTGCTGAGCCAAGCCATTCTCTCTAGATCTAAAACCTGCCTTTGACAGCTGCCAGATCCTGGGTTATATAGGGCTACAAACCTATTATTTTATATTCTCCAATGATGTGACAACCAAGGTAGTAGAACTTAGAGCAAGCCGAGTGACTCGCCATATTACTTAGAATCTTCCACTCATATTGGCATAGAGATTATGCAAAGTTTACTCTTTCTAAGACTGATTCCAGGAACATAAGGTAGCTCTCAAGATAGAATTTCTCCTGCATTTTTTCCTACCGGTTCCATTACAGTTTGATGAAATTACTTTGGAATTCCTTGGAAAAAAAGAGAACTTAAGTTAAATTCTTATGGATATGTTTTCTTAGTTATGAGGTGGCCATGAAGGATTTGGGTATGCTGAAGATCAATGAATGATCTTCTATACACAGCAGCTTCATGGAAATGAAAAACCCTGTAGCACCGTGGACTCAACCATTCCTCCTTTCCCAACGCAAACTAGAGCTGGCCATAAAGACAGAAGGAGAACCACTGCACTACCATGCTCCAAAATAGGAATTCCACATAGCAAGTCACATGAGTTTATTTCAATAGTATTGAAATCTGCTAAGAGTAAAGACACCCCCCGCATCCTGGTTCTTCCAGGCAAGGGCAGCCCAATTCTCTGTTAGTATTGTGTCACAGTCTGAAACCTGACTAGAAAGGATCCAAACATATAGCTAGAGTATTCTCCAGGTGAGGTCCAACCACCATATCCACAACATTCCTTGAAAAGGAGATGTGGGAGATGAAATCATTGTCCAGGATGATTGGGTCCAACAATCACCTCTTAAGGAAGCAGCACAGCATTGACTCCTTCAAAGACGCCATGGACCTGACCGGATATCACCTCCCAAGCAACCTGCAACTGGCTACTGTAGGAAGGATAAGGATCTAACAAACAGGTGGCTGTGTTAGCTGTCCACTTCACTGGGATCCGCAGGATGAGCTAACCACTTTCCTAAGTGGACAATATGAAAACATTGCTTAATTTCTGAGATGGAGGGCAAGCAATTATTACCTTCTGGGAGGAAGGCATCCAAAGGAGAACATCTAGATTCAGTCACAGTTTTGTTCCACCATCAACCTGGTGAACTCTTTCTGCTTCATATTCAAAACTGACAGTGATATATATGTGTGTGTGTGTGTGTGTGTATGCATGGTACAGGTATATATGTATGTATGTATGTATATAGCATGTGTATATTTATTTATTACATTTTTATGCCGCCCAACTCCCGGAGGACTCTGGGCGGCTTACAACATAGATAGCAATAGCACTCAGATTTTATATACTGCTTATCAGAGCTTTACAACAGTCCCCAAGCAGTTACAGAGTCACCATATTGCCCCCAAACAATCTGAGTCCTCATTCTACTGACTTTTAGAAGGATGGAAGACTGAGTCAACCTTGAGCCTGGTGAGATTCTGACAACCTCCACTGCACCACCGAGGCTCTTTTTTTTTTCTTTACAAACCTTTAAGTAATGGTTTTTTCTCTCTCTCTCCCACTTAAAAAGTACAGATGAAAACAGTCTTTCTTCTTGCTTCCTAATTAGATAGCAGAACATATGTGGAACTTATGTCTGTGGAGACACACATATTACAGAATTGCAAAAATGATTCTTCTTCTTAAATGCAAAGTTTTACAGATTTGCAGTTTTGAAAAATGTCATTATGATTGGAACGAGCCTTGTTAGAATATATGAAACCACACAGTAAAACTTGTCAACTTTACAAATCGCCAGGGATAGCCTAAGCATTCACTAGGTTTGTTAGAAAAGGGGAGAGGGAGGGTAAATCATGAATGGTAGTAAAGGGATTAAAAATGAGGTAGGTTTCATGTTATAAGGCAAATGATCTGGAAATAGTTGTTTCTCTTGGATAATTCTGAGGAAGTGACATCATCTTAGTGTGCCTGTTGGGATATTAGTTCTGCATTTATCAGACCAGATTTTGGCTCTAATTCTGGTGAAATTAGGCAGTCATGTCAAGCTGATTTTCAAGATTCCCACCTCTACACCACACTTATGATATGATCCAAGAACAATGCATAAAAAGCTAGACTGTAAAAATATGAATAGCCTGCTTCATATTACTTGCATTTTATAGCGCAGGTGTGCTTACATTTATTGAAATTGCAAAATAATGAAATCATGCTGGGAAGTAAAGTACTTTTATTATAAAAGAAGAAGGAAATAAGTAAGGAAAACTATTTCTTAAAATCTATTCATTACAATTAATATCTTGGTTCTTTTATCACCAGACTCTTTGCAATATCTTCCACAAAATCTCAAATCTTTCTAAAGATTTCAAACTTTTAACTTAGAAGTGGGTTGTGGGTGGAAGACCACTGTTCGGGCAAGAGTTATGATCAGAATGTTGGTAGTTATAATTTAAGGTTGCTTTGGTTTCTTCTCCCTGGTCCGCAGAATGAAACTGGTGGTGGGAATGGAAGTGTAAATAGGAAATCCCATCTCAAAATTTATTACCTATTTCCTTCAGGAATGTGGCATAGTTTCCTCCCCACTTGCAATTCTTTAAACAAAAACAACAAAAAAAGGAAGCAGTGATGAAAAAAAAATCTTGTGATAGATATCCTTCAAACACTACCTGCTAAGAAGCTATTATTATGGTATTTGCCACTACCAATGCAACCTATGTAGTTTACTTTAAGCATTACATTTTTCTGCTAAGGTTTTTACTCCCTTTAAAAAATGGTATTGGAGTAATCCTGTTTTGATTAAAGGATTGTTGTCTCCAGTGTAGTGTCTTAACACAATCCAATATACTTTTTGGATGGGGAAAAAATTATAAATTCCTTATTATCATCATCAACAACAATGAAACCTCATCAATTCAAAAGTGGATTTCATAAAAGCCCACCAGTTTAGAACCATTTAAAAGCATGTCTTAAATTATTAATAGAAAAATCAATATTCTAAATTTCCCCATATTTTATTTCAAACTCCAGCAAATGATTCCAGATGCATTGGAATTGCAATCATTGGAATTCTCAGTCAGAATTTCCAGACAGTCATAAGCCATCTTAGCTAAGTATTCTGGCTGTTGCAGTTGTGATACATCTGGAGGACATCAACTAGGAGATGGTTGGAATAGATTATATATAATAGCCCAGATCTACATGTTGAGCTATAATAATTATTGGAACTAAACTATGACTGTTATATAGTGTTCTTTCTAAACTAGTAACTAAAATATGGATCTCATGAGACAGATTTTATGCCCAGAATGCAGCTCTTGCTTCACATGAACTTCTAATGTTATTATGAATTTCTTACTGGCTAAAGGGCTCATTTATGCCACAAATGTCTTTTAATTTTCTGTTCCATATAAGCAAAATGTTATTTATTTACACTACTTGAGGGTGCTATGTGTAGTTCAATCTCATGTCTAAAACTGGCCTCAGCATTTTTGACTACAATTTGTTTTTGTAGAATGAAAGTTATTCCTTATCTCTCTGGCATTCAAAGCACAAGTAGTCATAACACTAAACAGGCCATTTTCATTATTTAAAATCGGAGTCAAAGACTATTGTAGTCTGGATCAAGTGTCAACGTTTCATCCCAAACCACAACCTCAGTGAAAATTGCCTACCTAAGCTATTTTTAGCCCAGGAAAGAGAATTCTCATTTGGAAATCAATGGGAATTTCTTAGACAATCAAAAAGCATATTCAAGGTGGGACTCCATAATGGAGAATGAACAATATCCATAACAAATGTGGAGACCACAATATCTTCTTTTTCTTTCATATGGAATGTGGTTTAATGAATTTTTGTACTTAATAACAGCCAGAGCTGGAAGGGACCTTGGAAGTCAATTAGTCCAATCCCCTCCTCTTGGTATTAAAGAAGCACTTCAATCAATGTTCTTACCAAGCTACCATTTTTCTTTTTTTTAAGAGATCTTTTTCTTAAGCTACAAATATCTTCCTTTTTCTTTCATACAGAATATGGCTTGGTGAATTTTTGTACTTAGTAACAGTAACAGAGTTGGTAGAACCCAAATAACCAAAGACTTACATACAAACACCCGCGAAAACCTCAGAAAACAAATATATATGTATAC
>JANHGC010004552.1:67803-78234 GCA_027560395.1 Boaedon fuliginosus | reverse complement strand
AGACAGAGATACCTGGTCCCCAGAGAAAAGAAAATACCAGGAGCCACAAAACCTGGGTAGGCATGGATGGGGGGGATCATGTGACTGGGTGGGAGTGAGTGACATTGAATTGGCCATGCCCACCCAGGTTTTATGGTTCCTGGTGTTTTCTTTGAGTGTTTAAGGTTGCAGACCCCTGTTTAGGATATCTTGTGAGGTGAGTAAGACTGGCTGGTATCTTTAAGTAGTGCAAATAGACCTAAGGATTGCTTGTACTGGGTGTGCTCTTTCTGGAGAGCTTCTGGAGACCTCTCTGCTAAAGGGTTTCACTTTATCAGCAAGAGTTGGCTGCTAATAGTTATCACTGCATTTTAACTATTTTAATTCCACAAAGTGCTTTGGCACCCTGCCTGATTTGTAACTCCAGCCTTCAGGTCTTTTTAATCTAATGATTGTTATTTAGGGCAGCTTTTTGCAAGCAAAGAAGCTTTTTGTATTTTTGTACAGATAATCCTTGACTTACCACAGTTCATTTAGTGACCATTCAAAGTTTCAATGGCACTGAAAAAGTGACTTATGACCATTTCCACACTTATGGCATCCCCACAGTCACGAGAGGCCAGGGGAGGAGAAGCACCCCTCGATGTGAGCGATGTCAAGTTGGCCATTCCCACCTAGTCACATGACCACCCAGTCACATGACCACCCACCCACGCCTACCCAGCTGGTCATTAGGGCAGAGAACCGGTTGTTAAATTATTTGAATCCCACCACTGGTTGAAGTACTTCAAAAGCAGAATTGCCTGAAGCATGAACTGAAGATGACCGACCTTAAAGACTTTCAGGCATAGTAAGGACATTTCACACTGGGTGCAAAGAAACAGTTCTGCAAACAGCACTAAAAAGGTTTTTGCTAGAATAGTATATGCAACTAAAAGTGTTATAGTAACTGCTTTTATGCATATTTCCTTTATGCAGGGGACTGTTCCCAAACTAATGGAGCCTGGACAAGTGAACCATGGAGCATGATGTCCAGGCTAATAAAAACTAGAAAAATGTCTAGTATAAAAACATGTAGGAAAAAAAAAGAAAAAGAAAAACTACAGTAAGTATCCCTAATGCTTTGTGTTGGGATTGTCTTTCTAGGAAGGTAGCAAAGCATTGGGGCACAATGATTTTCCTTTTTAATTTCAAAGAATGGAAATAGAGTCTGTACTGTAAGTTCCAAATGAATTCTTAGGAACAAAGTTCATGGTGGAATCTGATAGTTTATACTTTCTAGGATGCTAGTTTCTTGTTTCATTTTTTTTAATTAAAATGTATTTTTAAATGAAACCTGGTGATTGTACACAATAACAGAAGCTTCACATATACATTGGTTTATCAAAAGCAGAGCAAATCAGTAAATAAGTACTAGCTACAATTCTAGATTAATTCCTATATATCAATATATTTGCCATTTAGAAATTTCTAAATGGCAAATATAGAGAAATATCCTTGTTCCCGCAAGGGGACAATGACAATAAAGATCTATTCTATTCTATTCTATTCTATTCTATTCTATTCTATTCTATTCTATTCTATTCTATTCTATTCTATTCTATTCTATCCTATCCTATCCTATCCTATCCTATTCTATTTATGAACTAAAAGTAAATAACTGAGTTACCTAAAACTTCTCTGCCTTATTACACAAAGGCAGTTCTTCTTTGTTACTAACAACAATGTTAGGACAGTGAATTAAGACCGAATCTTGGCTTTTGTGTTTCAGCCTGGTCCTCAGGATAATTTGTAAAATAATTTGATTTCTAGCAAGATCAATATTACTTTATTCTGCTTCTATTAAAAGAAAAACCACAATGTTCACTACAGCATGCAACCCAGAATTTATTCAAATAAAACAAGTTGAGAAGAAGGCATATTTAGATCATTCAAACAATGGCTTTGCTGTTTATTTAAACTTTAAAACTGTCAAACTGCTTTGGGTATATAATTTAATTCTTGCACAAATCTACAGCATGGTTTAATTTGCATATTCCATCTTTCACAAACTGCCAGGCAGAGGGAGAGAGCACCCATTTCACACAATTTTTCGTTGCTTTGATGTTTTGCAGTAGCAACCCTGTTAAACCTAATATTAATGATGATAGCATATTAAAATTTCCAGTTCTTGCAAAACTGCACTTATAAACCACTTAGCTGAAAGAAAACAACAAGACAAAGGAAAAGGAGAATAATTACCTGTCTTTGATGCCACAGATATCAATGCGCAAATCACTGTAATTCCCCAGGGAGCCTTGCTGAACTAAAGTGAGGTCCTTGGGCTGGTTATCAATAAAGATGAGTCTCATGCAACCTTGAAAAGCCATAATGGGATTTAAACATTTTGAATCGGTAAAATTGTCAGGACACCCTGTGGGACAAAGAAAGTAGAAAGCAATGAGATGAAGAATATTTAAATAAGAATTTATTTGCTTGGGGTTTCATAGAAAGAAAGTCTAATTATTTTTATTGTTGTCATTGTTGCTCAATATGAGCATTTAAGTTTCAAATTCTATAGAAATAAATTGAAATATCCTCCAAAGAAAATAGATGGCAACAGAAGACAGATATTGGGGCAAGTTCAAACTTTATTCCTTTTCAACATAAAAAAGCATGGTTTTTGTTGTCTTCAGAGGGATCCCATGGATTGGAGCTGCATGACACAACCTATTTAGGATATCTGTTCACAAATTAAAGGTTGTATATATGTTGATATGTTATATCAAGTCAAAGGATTCATCCTTCTACCTAAATATATGATCTACTGCAGGGGTGTCAAACTTGTGTTGTCATGGCATCGTCACATGATGAAACATGACTTTCCCCCCCTTCACTAAACTGGATGTGGGCCAGCGCATGACACATCCAGTCTGCGGGACACATGTTTGACACCCCTGATCTACTGTGACTATACGGCTTTAGGATCTCATGCAGATAAATCCCTTCCTTCTTTCTTTTTTCTATTAGGCTTCAGAGATTAAGTTCAGGTATTTGCTGAGTATAAAACATGTCTTTACCTTATTAAGAGAGTTTCTTAAGGAGAGCTTGGCTCTATTTTATTTTATTTTTATATTTCATTCTGCCTTTCTTAATTTTTTTAAATAAAAAACTCTAGTTGGGAAACATACCTAATATTCCTTCCTTCTCCTATTTTCCCCACAACAACCTTGTGAGGTGAGTTGGGCTGAGAGAATTCTGAACATTGATCTTAAAACTCTGTTTACTAAAGTTATTAAAAATCCCCGTTAAAATACTCTCTTGCTCATTTTACTTTCTCTACAATTATAGAAGCAGCATAAGCACAGCAATTATCATGCTATAATTAGTTTTACTTTATAATCAGAATAGATGTACTGATTGTTAAAAAAATAAAACTTGATTAATGGACATGAAAAGATTTGATTTACTGTTGGGCATTAATATAAGGAAGGAAGAAAAGCAGCCTTTAAAGTTTGATGCAGTCTCTGCTATCGGAGGAGCTGTTTCGTACTCGTGCTAGGAACTTTTGGGGATCATGGCAGCTTATTGCTTCCTTTTTTTCTTGTCCCCTGATCATCTCCTTTATCTTATTTCATTTATTTCTCCTTTATCTCTCCAGTCCTTCCTTTATCAGTTTCTTTCTGGAGTACATAATCCACTCCAACCTTGCACTTTCTACAGTAGCTTGTTTCAGTATCTATGGATGACACATAGTTGGGGAAAGCTGTCACTTCCTATTGAATATCAGTCCTGTAAGCCATATAGAGACTTATGAATTTAGATTCTATCTTTCTTTCTTTCCAATTCCTCCCCCCTCCCCCCCATTGTAGCCCTTCGTTACTGTTGATCAAACAGTCTAACTCCACAACCTATTTTCACAGTGGCTCACCCCATCTCACCAAGGAGACTCTGGGTGGTGCAGAGCAATAGATAAAAGCCAAAAATACCAAATATGAATCCATAGTAATAAATATGATAAAAACCAAATATCAACATACATTTGTGAGATGTACCAAAGAAAAACATAATAAGGAAATAGAAAAGGCAAAGAGGTTAAAATCACAGTTTGGGAAATGGGGAGTGACATAGCTAAGCTAATAAATGGAGAGAAAAAAAAACACCTGTCAGTGAAGACAGCTGCAACAGAAGAATGATAATAACAACCACATCTGGCTGATTGTGCACTGAACCATAACAATATTAATCCAACTTAGAATATGGATGAGGCAAAGACAAGTTACAACCTTTGCTGAGAATATATTCAAATGCCAAGTTATACCTTATTTTACAACTAGTGACTAGTTTAGCTGAATGCTTATCTGCTAATCTACTATAGGTCTAGTTTATTTATTTATTTATTATTTATTTATTAATTACACCTTTATGCCACCCAACTCCTGAAGGACTCTGGGCAGCTTACAACATAGATAGCAACAGCACTCAGATTTTATACACTGTTTATCAGAGCTTTACAACACTCCCCAAGCTGTTATAGAGTCAGCATCTTGCCCCTAAACAATCTGGGCCCTCATTTTTCTGACTTTTAGAAGGATGGAAGGCTCAGTCAACCTTGAGCCTGGTGAGATTTGATCTGACAACCTGCTGAACAAGTCAGCAGAGATAGTCTGCAGTACTGCATTTAACCACTGTGCCACCCAGGCTCAACTAGTATATTCTAAAAAAAATAAATCTATTTTTGATATAACCTACAGTTGCTGCAAAGTCTGGGAAGCACAATATAAGACTTGGTGAACTCAACTAAATGGTCACAAACCAAGCAGAACCCCCTTCTCAAATGGTGCTCAGCTAGCAACCTTTTAAGATTATGCCAGAGCAACAATCAAGTAACAATGACTACAATTCTAGTATCAACTTCGTGACAAGTTCAGCTTTAGAAATCCCGTGCCAGCTTTTTTTCTTTACCAAGATGGTGTTTGAATTACACTGAGCTTTCTGACAGCTTGTTGAAGCTATATCAGCATCTGGACTAAACCTATCATTATGCTTAAAGAAAGAGAGATGCGTAGAGGGAAAATGAAAATGTCATCCAATAGCATTTTGCACCCTGGATATAATCAGGGAGCATAGAGTAAACTCTTTGAAATATCAGCAGTGCAAAGATCAGACTGAAATGAATTCTATAATACTACTGCACCCTGAGAGAAGGTTCTAAAAGAAATAACTTCACATATATAAGCAATCCTCTGAACAAACAGTGTTAAACCGTGCCAAACTTTTGCTATCCTTTTTAGTATAGTACCAAAAAATGAGGTTAAAGGGACACCAACAGAATGATTTTTACGTTTTACTAAAAAAACAACAAAAATACACTCTGCACTTGCCAATGCTGTGATCAATGTTACATGCCTATTGAGAAATTGAACTAAACTGTTTTCAAAGCCATAATTCCAAACCTTAAAGATTTCACAGAAAGCCACAGCTGGTTATTGCATTTGAGAATGAAATATGGTTTTGAATCTGCGAAAATATTTTACGGGCCTAAATGGAGCCAAATGCAAAATGCTTATGAATCATATACATTATGATATTACTATTGCCATCTTTCCTGATTATAACCATAGGAACTTTCATAATAACCTAAAACACATAGACATTTTAAACTGGAAACCAAGTTGTCTTTCATTACTACAAAGCAAACTTGAATCTTTATTTGAAGTATTAGCAAAGAATCCCTATTCAATATCTATATGATGATGGGCAGTGGTGGTATTCAATTTTTTTTCTACTAGTTCTGTGGGCGTGGCTTGGGCATGGCTTGGTGGGCGTGGCTATGCTGTCAGCCAATCAGAGGTGATATTTGCCAGTGTCGGCCAATGAGAGGTGGTATTTGCTGGTTCTCTGAATCAATCAAAATTATCACTACCGGTTCTCCGGAACCTGGCTGAATACCACCTCTGGCGATGGGAGAGGGGAACACACACATACAGATGGGGGCTTTTCACTCTTCTCCAAAATTTGCTCCAAATTTGCAATTTAAGAGGAAAGTAAATGGAATAGCTAAATTTTGCCTCCTGTGTCTTCCAGTGGTGGGATGACTGGAGATAGGAGGTTCAAGTCATTTCTAAGTCATGGGAAGTTCCTGAGTGACTTTTGGTTAGTCAGTCTCTTTTGGTTATAAACTACCTGTCAGGATGCTGTTATAGGAATAAAATTAGGGGAAAGTCTGATGGAAATTATCTTATTTCCCCAAATATAAATTAATCCAATAACTGGAAGCCCTACTAAAAAGACTGTAGTGTACCTCATAGTGTTTCGGGATCAGACATTTACTTCTAAAGAAGGAACTATTTACAATCTGCTCTGATAGAGGATTGTATCACTGTACAAAAGTCACACAACAAACAATGAACCAAAATGTATAGTTCCTATAAAGTATCCCGTTTCAAGTCAATATTCAATTAGGATGCTTTGTCTGTTATTTTGACACTTACTTACTCTTCTGAACGGATATATGAATTTAAATAACCCAAAACTGATCCTTTGGTATAACTAAAGTCTACTGATTTATTAAAAAAAAAAACAGTATCTAAAAGCTAATGATCATGAACTGAGTTGCTGAAGAAATGTATGAAGAATAATATGTCTGAATACATATTGTAGCATTAGTTATTGTAATGTCAGTCCCAAAATTTGAAGCCTAAGTACCATTCTAATACTTCCATGCTAGAAACTTGAGTCAAAAGTTCATTTGTGATGTGAATCTAGGAGTCTGAAAATATTAGCCAAAACGTGAAAGAAACGTTAACAGCTAAAAAAAAAAAGTTTCTTGAACCATGGCATATTTGTCTGTGTTATCAATATATAAAGCAGTCTGGAGAATAGAAGATGATGGAAATGGAAAATAAGTTTATAGTGCTACAGAGGACCACTTGAAGACTCTTCACTGTTCTGCTGCAGCACACTAAAAACCATTAGCAGCTGGATGTAAGTTTCTTTCATTGTGAAAAATAGTCACTGTGAAATATATGTTGTGTTGATCAGAATGGATGCAAGTAGCAAATAGGAAAGAGGAGTTAACCACTTCTTGTGTCATTGGTCCTATAGTGGGCCTCTACCAACTATAGGGGCAGGAGAAACTGCTACAAAGAGAATGGTCAGATGAAAACAACCTGAGTCCAAAGAGGTATGGTATTTTTGGAGTATAAGACACTCTGAAGTATAAGACGCATCTGCCTCGCATCTGCATCTGCCTCACAGCAATTTGTCTTCTGTGCTAAATCAGGCAGAAACCAAAACTGAAACAGGCTTCAGAACAGGAGACAAAGGGGGAGAAATCTGGGAGGCAGAGGCAGATCTTTCCCCCTTGTTTTCCTCACCAGCAGCTCACAACAGCTGATTGGGGCTGCTGGGGTTGAATCTGTCTGTGCTGAAACTGAAACTGAAACTGAATTCAGCACAGGAAATACAGGGGGGGAAAATCTGCCTCTGCCTCCCAGATTTTTTCTACCTCAGATTTTTTCCCCTTTTGCTGAAGCCAGTTTCAGTTTCAGCACAGACTGATTCAGCACCAGCAGCTGATACTCCAGTCAGCTGCTGTGCAGAGGCAGCAATCCTTGCAGCCTTGCTGAAAATGGGAGGAATAGGCATGGAGGCTGGGATGTGCTCTGTAGCCTGGAACGGATGCGTGCGGAGGGTGAAAATGGTGGGTGGGGGGGGGGCTACATTCAAAGTCTAAAACACACCCTCATTTTCAGCCTCTTTTGGGGGGGAGTGCATCTTATACTCTGAAAAATATGGTAATTTGAGAAAGGGTTTCAGCTTGACTCTCTCTCGTTCTCACAAAATAAAGAGAGGAAGGGAGGGAGGAAGCATATTCAGATTTATATATGCATATATGTATCTTAATGCACGCAAAATGCATCCTCCAGTGGATAAGCTTTGTGGCTGCTAATTAATAAAGGCAACACGTCATTGAATGGTACATGCTTTTAAAAGCACAAGTTAGATTCATAAAGTCTTTCAGGGGAAAGGGATGATTGGAAAATACCAGTGAAAACCTTATCAGCATCATTTTGAAGAAGGAAGACTTAGAGAAAAAGTTATTACTTATTGATGTTTTTAAATCGATAAGGCCAAAGGTCTTTCAAAGACTGTCCCCATAAAGCTCTTGAAATTAAATTGGCTAAGGGGACACAACCTCACTTTTTCTCAGCCAAGAAAAAGTACTGGCCAGAAAGGAATGTCCTTGGCTGAGAAAAAGTAAGGTTCACTCACTTCATCTGTTGCTAGAGTTATAGTGATGGGCAAGTATGCTAATTCTTTCCCTCCTCTTCCCTCTCTCTTCCATGCACACATGCACACCACCCTATTTTTCTCCCACATTTCTTCAGTTTTATTAACTTATCACATTTATTTATTCAGATCAGAAGAACTTTCTTTAAGTATCTTGGGCTGATTGGTAGGCATTCGGTGCATGTTTCCCCAGGCATAAGTTTTATAATTTTGTCTAATATAAGTTTTCGTAAACAATTTATCTAACACAATGAATTTTGCACATTATCTTCAAGAATGCATACATTTTCCCTAAGGTTTCCCTATTTCTTTTTAAATTAGCAATCATATTTTAAGTAAAGTTTGACTCGTAATTAAGTTTGATAACGCACAGTGATGCATGATAACAATGTATGGACTTGAAAATACAAAATTAAATATACTTTCATTCCAGCATTAACAAAATTTCTCTGTCATTCATTACAAAACTCATGAAACTTGGAGATCTGCAGGAGAGATGCATCCAACAAAGTTCATTTTAACTATTCCAGTTTTATGGAAAGCTAATACATTTTCATGTTTTTTTATTTTTTTTACATATTTTGGATTCTCTTTTATATTTCTACTGTTTTTAACCCTTGAACACCCACCCCCCAATATTTATAAGTAAGAACCAGTCCTACATGAAATAGGATCTGCATACTTAAAGGATTGCCTCTCTCCTGCAGTCTCTACGCATGTTTGTTGTTGCTGTTGTTAGTTTCAAAGTCATGTATGACCCTTCACAACCCTCTTGGACAATGTTCCTCCAGACCTTCCTATCCTCTACTATCCCCTGGAGTCCATTTAAATTTGCACCAACTGCTTCAGTGACTCCATCCAGCCATCTCATTCTCTGTCATCCCCTTCTTCTTTTGCCCTCAATCACTCTCAGGATTAGGCTCTTCTTCAGTGAGTCTTTCCTTCTCATGAGGTGGCCAAGTATTTGAGTTACATCTTCAGCATCTGGCCTTCTAAGTAGCAGTCAGGTTCGATCTTCTCTAGGACTGATCAGTTTGATCACCTTGCAGTCCAAGGGACTTGCAAGAGTCTTCTCCAGCATCATAATTCAAAAGCCTTAATTCTTTGATGCTCAGCCTTCCTTATGGTCCAATTTTCAAACCAATTTTTGCACTCTTCTCCTTCACCCATATCATGAGGCTCTTTAGTTCCTCTTCACTTTCTGCCATTGGAGTGGTATCATCTGCATATCTGCAATGAGGACCCAGATTGTTTGGGGGCAATATGCTGACTCTGTAACTGCTTGGAGAGTGTTGTAAAGCTCTGATAAGCAGTATATAAAAAAATCTGAGTCCTATTTCTATCTATGTTGTAAGCCGCCCAGAGTCCTTCAGGAGTTGGGCTGTATAAAAGTGTAATTAATAAATAAAATAAATAAATAAATTTCTACGCCATTTTTGTTCGCCAACCGAGTTTTGAGTCGTGAATTGATTCAAAACTCGTGTGGAATTTTTGTTCGGGAACTGAATTGGTCGCGAACAGACGTGTTCGTGAACTGAGGTTCCACTGTACTAAGAAAATCCTATTTATTTTGAGATAGACAGTCCTGCTCTTAATCATACAAGCAAAGTTGTTTTACATTTTATTGTATGAACAGAAAACTTTTATTAAAATTCAGGTAGTCCTTGATTTACAGCAGTTAATTTAGTGACCATTCAAAGTTACAATGGCAATAACAGACTTATGACTATTTTTCACACTTACTACCACTGCAGCATCTCCATGATCACATTATCAAAATTCAGAGGCTTGGCAGTTGACTCATATTTATGACAGTTGCAGGATTCTGGGGTGATGTGATCACTTTTTTGACCTTCTGACAATAGGGAAACCAGATTCTCTTAACAACCATCTTACTAACAACTGCAGTGATTCACTTAACAAGAAAGGTCATAAAATGGGGCAAAACTCACTCAACAAAATGTTTCACTTAGCAATGGAAATTCTGGACTCAATTGTGATTGTAAGTTAAGGACTACCTGCACTAAGTATTTTTTGCAGAGGATTTGAATACCAATATTATTTAGGCTAAAGTTCAATTGCCTGCTTTCTTGGAAAAAGCCCAACATGCAGGGCTTTTTTTCTGGGGGAACTCACCGGAACGGAGTTCCGGCACCTTTTTTTCCTTAGACTTCTTTT
>JANHGC010004552.1:38753-49231 GCA_027560395.1 Boaedon fuliginosus | reverse complement strand
CTTTAAGTTCTTACCACTGTGTGGATCTGTGGTTTCCGTCTTTTGGCTAAGTCAATAATATTGACTCCGTTGTAATATAGGTTCTCAATACAACCATGGAAATTTTTCTTCAGGAAAGTTCCTGGTTTTCCTGGGACTGGGATTCCTCCAAAACTGAGCTTTGAGACAAGAACAAATTCAAATTTTAATGCTCCAATAGCTCTGTTTTTGACCAAAGATCACTTTTTAGGTGTTAATGAAAGAAATGCCTAGCAGGAGGACAATCCGTAAAGATCAAATTAATAACTGTATTTTACTCTTTCTACTTTTCTTTTGCCATAGGTCATCCATTGGGTTAACTAAGGTCGTTCCAGGGTTAAAAGCTGAAATCATCTGAAATCGACATTCATTTCAATTTCA
Source organism: Boaedon fuliginosus (assembly GCA_027560395.1). Classification (NCBI taxonomy): domain Eukaryota; kingdom Metazoa; phylum Chordata; class Lepidosauria; order Squamata; family Lamprophiidae; genus Boaedon; species Boaedon fuliginosus. The sequence continues at coordinate 48,832 of JANHGC010004552.1, read as the reverse complement.
TATGGAAAAGAAGCATCCAAACTTTCTCCAAATAGCACTGCAGCACAATAATAGATTTTTTTGTATAGCAATATAATTTTAAGTTCCAAATTACTGGCAGGGTGAATTAGATTTAAAGATCCATTCTCATTCTGGAACTCATTATTACTTGCTACCCTTGCTCTTTCTTTCTTTTTTACCTCTAGTCTGGACTTACAGAAAATAAAATTAAAAGTGTACAGTCAATATCAATTATGCTGCTGCATTATTGGAGAAACAAAACCACTTCCTTTGGTGATCAATTATAATTTTAATTACATAACTAATGCTTTTATTTTCCATAGCTGCACCTTTAATCCCTTAAAAATACTAAAATAAACTTTCAATAGACAATAGTGTTAGTGGGGTACAGTGGATCCATTTAAGTCTCTGGACTAAAGTAGGTAATCATTAAACATAAATTGACCAAACATAATTGTTGGATTTCTGTATTTTACATTAGATTCTATAATTAAATTGTTACAGTTGATAAATTTTGTTTTATTATAGCCTTTCTTAATCTAGCCTTCTAAAGAAGTGATCATAAGACATATTTACTGTAACTGGGTCATGAAGATGGGCCAGGCAATGTCTTACAAATGTTCAAAAACCCTGCTAATTAACCAAGGCAATTAACCTCAATAGGATAATAATTTTAGCCTTTGACAGGCCTGTATTACTCAGCAAGTACCCTGGTCTACTAACACATTACATGTTGTTTGGTCTCCTTCCTAGAGAGTTAATTGTCCCTTCTTCCAAAACAACCAAGATGGTCAGCTGAAGAAGCCTCTGAAAGTCCTCCATCTCTGGCTGCTTCAGTTTTCAACTTCTATAACCACAGAAGAGGGACAAGTAAGTTGCTCACCCTTTCTCCACCAAAACACTAGGAAGTAGAAATTGCCACTTTCTCATCCACTTTCTCTTTACAACAGTTGAGAAGCCTAGAAAATGAAGGCTAATGCATAGCTGATCATCTGTGATTGTGCACTGCCAGCACATGGAGACGGACCAATTGCCTGGAGGAGAGGACTGCTGGTTCAGCTGTGAGGTGTCATATTCTATCATACCCCAGCCAACATATCGCAATTGCTGGCAAAGTTACTAGCTGTACTCTAGTACAACTAATACAGCTGCATGAGAATATTAGTTCTATGTAATATCAGTGAGATGCGGAATCAGTCAGCCTATTTCTACTCCGTACCACTTCATTATTTATTTATTTAAAACATGTATATGGCTGACCAACTGACTCCAAGCATCTTACAGAAGTAAAACCACAAATACAAAATCTAGCAAACCCTTACCCACCAACCCACCCAGTGATAAAATTCAGACACACCTGTTCTGTATCACCTGGGGTCCCCCAAGTCTACTGGCAAAACCATGTCTTCAGGTCCTTTTGAAAGAGCATTAAGGTGGGACCCAACTTATCTCTGCAGGGATGCTGCTCCACAAGGAGGGAACTACCACAGAGAAAGCCTTTCTTTTTGGCCTCACTAGATGAATGTCCTTAATAGAGAGGATCCTAAAATAGTTTGCCTCTCTGCTCTGGAGGTCAGGTAGATACAACTGGGAAAAGACAGCCCTTCAAATAACCTGGCCTCAAGATACGTATGTTCATCCATACAAGGGTGCTCACCGTCTTCTGGCCTATGTTTTGATTATTCAATCCACATTTATCAGCTATTCATTCTTGACTCTATGTTTGCTTACTTTACCCATTCCCACTGTACTCAATTTGACATACCTAGCCTCATTTCCATGGAACTAAGTGAGCAAAAACATACATTAATATTCAGTCATTTTCACTTCTTCTGATATTCATTCCTTCTAAAAGATCACACACTACCCACTATCTTTCTCCCAGTCTTTATATACCTTAAAAATTCTTCAATCATCTTGTCATCTTTAGTAAATATTTTTACACAGATAAACCAAGAAACCATTCTTGGTAAGGTGTGGGGTTTTTTTGCCTTTTATGTAGAGTTTGGACAGTTTACTTCATTTCCCCATCAAACACAACCACCATGGTCTTTGTTGTATTCATGTTCAGATCAACTCCTTGTTGCATCATACAGTCTATCTAACATTCGTGGGAAATCTTATAATTTTATACACCTTTGTCATATTTCACAATCAATAATCCATAATTCAAGTATTTTCAATTTTATTATTTGGTCAAAATCATACAATAAACTTTCTTTCTCATACTGATACATTTCTGAGTGTTCTGCTGAAGAGAAAAACTCTGGTCCACACTCATCTGTCTGGCATGAAATTCCATGCTCCCAAATTTTGTTCACTGACACCTCTCCTAATTTTTCAATCAGAATTCTGCCAAACATCTGCCTAAAATGCAATCAACAATCTAAAACTACTCCTTGTAGTTTTTGCATTTATTCATGCCATCTTTCCTTTGTATAACAAAATAATAATAGCATTCTTCTTATTACTAGACAGAGATGCTGCTGTGAGGCATGAACAACCAGATCTACCCACACATGTAGGCTTTTAGACCAATTACTTTATTGTTTTATGCCTATTCTACAGGAATCTCCCCCAACTGGCAACTTTCAGTTCCATTCTCTGATATATTATTATTATCCTCATAATAAAATCTCTAAGATACTTCTTACAGGACTCTCTCAACTCAGTTTCATCCCAAATCACTTTGGGACTAGATCATAACATTAATGTCCTAACATAAATGCATTATATGACTTATAGCTCATTCAATGTAATATATTGTTGGTAATTCAGCAGACATAACCAAGAATTCTTCTCATCTCCCATTGATTGCACATGCTACTCTGAAAATTTAAAGGTATGAGAAAAAGGCTGTAGAAATCCCTGAAGGGATGTTTCATTCTGATGAAAAATCACCTTCATTCAACACATTTCTTTTGCTCTGAAGGGTATTGCTCTGCTTTGCACCTCTACTTAGCCCCCTACCTAGAATTCACCTTGCAAGAGAAGATTTTGAGATGCACCATTGGCCAAAGTGTTTCTAGTTATATTTTATGGGGATTGAGGGGCTACTTGCAATATGTGCCAAACTCAGAGTCTAGAGCCCTTTCAGAGCACATAAAATTATTCCGTGCTGGGCAGCTTCAATGCATATTGCTCCAATGCCACCAAGCTTGACTATTGCAAGATATACTGAAGTTGCACAGCCTTGAAGTCATCAACAGCCAGTGTCTGATATCCCCAAACAGTTCAAGGCAAAGCAACTTTGTTTTGTGGAGGCAAATTACATTTACCTCTGCTTCAGTGAAGAGAAACCCATTATTTCTATGGTATAAATATCTTCCTCCAAGCTAATTAAAATACCTATGTGAGACTTCTTAAGCAACAATAGACAAGGATTGGCCTTCTAAGCCTAAGGATAAGATCCAATGCACATTTAAATTGGGGTCTAAGTTCCAGGACATTCAAGTAGGTGTCAGTGCCGGATAAATTTTTCATCTCATTTTTAAATACTTGAGTTAGTTTCTTTTCCTACAGCCCACACACTTGAACAACTAGAGTTTTAAGAAGTTATTTTAGATTTCCAACTTTCTGCAACAGAAATACCTACTCTTGGACATTTCCATCCATGGCATTCAAAGTTAAATGCAAGCATGCTTTCCCTTTGTATATACCTTCCCATAGTCAGATAACAGGCAAGGAACATAGGAGGACTAAAAGTGCCTTTTCAGAAGGCAACTGTACTTTCTTTTACATATGAAATGACTGGGTTAGGGTTAACAAATACACAATGAAATAAAAGTATCAGAAAGAACCTCACCTTAACAATCTACATGAGCATTTCTCAACCTCAGTAACTTTTAAATGTGTGGACTTCGGCTTTCAGAATTCCCCATATCCATGATATCTCCACATACATTTGGCCATATTCTTGTGAGTTGTATTTTCATATATTTAATTAAAATACTTCTACATGGTTTTTTTTCCCCCTAGTTGCACTATTCTTTTCACTTCCATTGAAATATAACAGTTACAGCATAGTCATTTATAAGATGCCACTTGCTGCTTATTTAATAGAGTGATTAGAATAATATGCGTATTTTTGGGCAAGATAAAAGAATCTGAGAGCTTGCATTTGAAGCTAAACTATACTTTCCCAAAACCTCAGCCAACTTGATGCAGGGAGTTGCAGCATCAAAACCCTTTTCATTTTTAATAATTTGCAACCTTGCTTTAGGCAGAATAGGACAATCTGTGTCCTCAGGGTCCCATGGATCTCTTTTAGTGACCCAACAAACATTTTATGCAAATGGGTTTTGGTGATGTTCATGTTGAAAACTGAAGCGTCCTTACTACTTTTAGTGGGAAACATACAAAATATGCCACTATGAGTAAAAAGGGATTTGATGGCATAGAAACAGAATAAAACTATAAATATATAATAAAGGTCTAAAGTTGGCTCAATAAAGCTGTTACTTTTTTTAAAAAAAAGATATTAAACATTAGAAAAATACACAAAACTGAAAATTCTTATTGCAAATATACGAGACTGAAAACAAAGAAATAAAGACTCATAGTAATAGGTGCCTTGGGTGTAATCCCCAAACATCTGGAGCATCACTTGAACACCAGTGGTATTGACAAAATCACTATCAATTGCAAAAGGCAGCTTTACTTGGAAGAACTTGTGACAACACCTTTAATACTATCAAACAACATCAACTGCTTCTCCCAGGTCCCTGGAAGGACTCAACAGGTAGATAAAGATGATGGATCCAATCTCAATATCCAGTTGACTGTACAAAAAACCCATACTAATAATATAATAACAGAAAACTCAGTCCTATCGACACATGTTGCATAGTCACCCCACTTTGCATTCTTGGTCTTTGTTCCCCCGATTTCTCTTCTGTTTTGAGTAACCTGCAGCCGTCAAAGATTTCCCACTCCTAGTATAAATCTCAAAGTTTGTTTTAATATACAGTATGCTTCTGTTTATGGTTTCATTATGGTTTCGGTACATACATTGTGATTTTTTTCTCTCTCTTTTAAAATGGTAAAATAAAAGCATATTAATTCCTGAACTTTATAAGAATGATATTGAGGACAATAGAAATATTTATATAGCTTATAAAGCCAAATAGGCCATTATGTTTAGTTCTCTGCAGTCTCAATGAATGTTTTTATTATCATGATAAAATGCCCAACACACCTCATAATCGATATTCAAATCATCCGAATCCCCCTTAGTCCGGAAATGTTGCATGTGCTTGTCCACTGTGAAATTCACTTGCTTATTGAATCGTTCAATGAGAACTGAGTGCCAGTGTTGGTCATCCAGGAGGCTGCCCAAGGTGACTGAGGTATGGCTGTTGCCAAAACGAAGCTTGGCATCTCCTGCAGTGACAGTAAGAAGATATAGTTAAATGTACAGAATTGTGGTTTTAACAGCAAACTTTTAAGATGAATGATGTCATTTAATGATTGATGAATAGCAATAGCACTTAGACTTATATATTGCTTCATAGTGCTTTACAGCCCTCTCTAATTGGTTTACAGAGTCAGCATATTTATCCCAACAATCTGGGTCCTCAGAAGGATAGAAAGCTGAGTCAACCTTGAGCATAATCAGAATCAAACTCCTGGCTGTGGGCAGAATTTGCCTGCAATATTGCATTCTAACCACTGAGCTACCAGAACTCATTTATGAATCATTAATGTCATTGCTGTGCTTCTGCCCTGCTATTCTTATGCAATTATTTTTTAGACTAAGAAATCCTTCACATTTGATTTTTTTTTCCCATTGGAGGGCATCCTTTCATCTTCATTTCTCTTAATGCACAACATATTTAATGCACAAATACTTGCCTATGAATTCCAATATCCATCACATAAAGTAGACATTAACACTGAATGTACTTCTATGCAAGGACAATTTCCCCCATGTAACACTCCTATCTCAAACTGGGTCTCTGCTCCAGATAAAATACATCTAAGAAGTGTTCTACCAGTTCTATCATGAATCTGCCACAATATAGCCTATGGCAAGAAAGCAGAAGTCTAGTCCAGCAGATTGATTTCTGCGTAGTTCTGAAATATTATGGCATTCATATCTTATAAGTATATTAGGAAAATTGTTACATTGCCTCATCTAAAGAACAGTTGAGTCTGTAATGCTTAAATGCACCATCTGGATTAATTGAAAACTTGCAGCATATAAATATATCAGATGTATTATAACCTGGGGTAATGCAATCTAATTACCCCTGCTTTTTCAAACCATTACATCCAGTGAGCTTTATTTTAATGTAAATGAGATTGTTGTTATCTAGGCAACTTCAAAGTGAACCATGGAAACAAAAATGATAACATTTGGAAAATCAAACCAAATCTGAAGAGAAAGCACATTTACATCACATCCAATTTCCACTTTTAATGCAACAGAAGAAGGATAAAATACACAATTCACTAGAGTTGTGCAAAACATTTTGAGGTTGAAACATTATGATCTGGAAACTTCCTACCTTGATCTCAGAATGAAAAAAATTCCACATTGGAATGAACTGCTCTGGTTTACTGAAAACAGGCCATTCAGATTATCTGATAAAGTGAGAATATTCATTTCATTTCACTTCACTTCACTTCACTTCACTTCATTACTTCACTTCTGTAATTATGAGGCTTGTTTCAAAGATGAACTACTTTCCAGTCAAGGGCGAACAATTTCAAAATTGCATTACTTGAAGTGAGATTTTAATGGGACCTTTTTGGATCAAGAATGAATTTGTAATGGCATATGGGGGGGGGCAAGATGTTTCACTTTCAGAACATTGTGCTACTTTTCATCTATCCCCAATAATAAGAAACACTACAATAATAGGAAACACTACAATTACAATATTTAATTAAAATCACCACATTGAATAAGTAAACCAATGGCAAACAAACAAAAAATCACAAAAGGATGTTGATGCTGGGCAAATTGAATCTGCCATTGCTGGGGTTGGGATCAGAGGCAAGTCAAGAATTCATGGCTACCATGATTCTCATGGGCCTGTCCCAGTCGTAATGGCCCCAATGCAAACATGGGGCAATACATTAGATCTGATGTTCACTTTGAAACAGATGAGATGTAATTTGTTGTGGTGTTTATCATGGAGTTATCCTTCAGGGAGGATGGGCCAAATAGAATGGTCTACCAAGGCATCTGATGATATAGATCGGGGTGTCAAACTGGCGGCCCCTGGGCCAGATGCATCATGCATAGGTCATGCCTACCCCAGCTCCGCAAAGAGGAAAAATGTTTTGAAACGTCATGGGATGGCAATGTGACGTTGCGAGTTTGACACCCATGATATAGAGGGAAGCAAAGATAACTTTGGAGAAGGGAGTGCAAGACCTTTTAATTCAGACGCTGTAAACAAAACAACTAGGAAAGTATCAAGATAAAGAAAGAGACTTAAAATAATACTATCTTGATTCTGTATGGTATAAGAAAGGACAGAGGGAAACTCTGTCAGGCTTCAAGATTCTGTTAACAGTAGAGGTAGTAAAGATGGCAAAGCACCAACATATATCTGCCCTTATTGCACCCACAAGTTCCAAACAAGATGGACATTTTAGAGTAATCCAACCCCCATAAATTAAGGCGAGACCTAAAGGACCAACAACAGGCCACACTGACATCTTAGGAAGCATTTAGAGTTTATCCAGATGAAAGCCAATTCCAAGATAGTTTCAAGTTTCGATGTAGATGGGGTTGACCTTCTATTGGGGTAATCTTGGAGTCATAGACCTTACTAGAAGAGTAGATGGACGGCATGGACAAGAAGGACTTTGCCAGCTTTAGTTAATACATTAGTTACAGCTTTTCCTGGAACTTGTAAGATTACTAGATTACTGCAACTCATTCTACCTGGCCTTTAACAGACCATCCAGAAAATGTAATGGTGAAAAATGAGGCTGCCTACTTATTAGCTAGTTAAATTTGTTGATGCCACAAAACACTAGTACTATGTGAGCTTCCAATGTTGTATCCCCCCTGCCTCCCACTCCAGTGACATTTAGGAAGCTTATAAAGACCTGGCTATTCCCAAGATACTTCTGAGCATCTTTATGAGGGTAAGTGATGAGATTGTGGAAAATTTGTTTATGGTGATGGTTTGTTGTATCTTTGCAGAATTTGAGGTTTTTATAAATCATTTAGCATCAGCCCAACTGAAGTAGCATGGAAGTTATTGTATTAAATAAACACTGAATATCTAAGAATAAGTGAAAAATACAGAGAAAATTGATTTCAGATTGTATTATTCGGTTTAGCAAATCTAAATCCTTATGTTCAATGATATAGGACAGCTGTCACACATAATACCTTCTAAATGTGTTGAATGTAATTCACAACACTTTCAGTTAACATAGTGAGGATTTCCATGACATGCCTATTTATGTCTACATTTAAACTCAAACCAGATGTTGCCTCACAGGGAGAAGAGAGCAAGGAAGACAAAAACCCAAGTTTAAACCATGTAATGCTAAGCTACGGTTTAGTATACAACTCCTTTTGCCCTGATGTGTGAAAAAGTGAAGCAAACAAAGAAAGCACAATAATTTGACATTTGCTACATAGAACAGAAAGTCATTTTTTCTACTTGCTCCACAACCAAAATCACAACCAAGATATGTGGACTTTAAATCCCAAAATGTTGCCGGGGGAATTCTGGAAGTTGAGGTTTATACATGATACTGTTGTTAAGGTTGAGAAACACTGTTCTAGGGATAAAGAGAACTGCAACAAGCATTGGCTTGTGCCAGAGTTGAAAAAGATTGAAAGTTCATATTTTTTCTCTGACATTTCCCTTTTCTCCTTGCAGGTGCACTTTGTTTTCTCTCACACTAATGTATTTTTGACACTCTTTTCTCTGTCTTTGAAGCAATGGGCTGTCAAGAAGCATATCTCTTAACAAAAACCTGAACAAATAACTAACAAAAAGCTTTTCAAATTAAGTTTAGGATCATATGAAAATAGGTTGATGGGCATATTTGCCCACCCCAACCTAGAATGTAAGAGCTTCTTAAACTCAACTGCTGGAGATAATTGCAGACAACTAATACTTATTTATTGAACAAATCCAAGTATGATCTTATATCTCTCATTATCATCTTGTTGTACCTCTCTAGGAAGACTTACATCAAGAATAATGGCTTAAAACACTCTTCAACTAAGCCACTTCCAGAACAACATCAGGCAATGCAATTTTAGCAGCAGTCATCTCTACTAAGTGGCTTTTTTTGTATTGAATATGATGGCTTAATTCCCAGTGAAAGAAAGATTGTACTCCAAAATCTCATTTCCTTGAGCCTTATCTCTCAGTCAATACAGACTGTACCACACCTGGGAGATAAACTGGACACAACATTGGTCAAGATTCATTCTCTGACAAATTCAATAATATCATTGATTAGTAGGCCTGTTTTTATGCATTCTGAAATTTACTATAATTTTGAGGCCAGTTATGTTTTTGCACGATTGTCAAATGATGTACTTGCACTGAAAAAAAAAGTTACAGTAGGAAGCATTGTTTGCTTGCCAGATATGTTCAATCAGGAGCCCAGGATGGTATATGCACCTTTCTTTTTCTCCTCCTCTTCCTGATATATCATGGCAGCAACCCTGAAAAAATAGATTGGGTTGAGAGAGAGAGAGGCAAAGGGTGACTCCCAAAGTCTTCCAATCTATATCTATAAAAAAGAGGTGTGGTGCAGATGTTTGTTTGCATGTGCTCTATATAAACTTCCACTTCTGTACAATCTACCTCAAACTTGGCAGATAGGTAAAAAAGCATAGTAAGAAAAGCACTGTCAGTGTCTCCAAAGGGTAGGTGTCCTTTTTGACCCCTTTTTTTGGGCGCAAAGAGGACATTCTTCAATAACAAGCAGCAACTCCCTACTGAGCATGTGCAGTTTTACCTCTCTCTACTGAGCATTTATTTATTTTTATTTATTTGATTTGATTTATATCCCACCTCATTTCCCCGGTCAAGGGGAACTCGAGGCAGCTAACAACAGTTTAAAAATACAATAAATTACAATTTAAA
>JANHGC010004552.1:5778-18311 GCA_027560395.1 Boaedon fuliginosus | reverse complement strand
GGAGGGAAGGAAGGAAGGAGAGAGGGGGGGGGATAAGGAAGGCTGGCATAATTGTTTTTGCCCAAAACAATGCAAGATAATTTTTTTATCCTCTGCTGTTCAGACGTCTCCTCCCTACCAGTCCCCAAGGGGAAATGAGCATTCTTCATCTGAAAGGATGATCAAGCTGTCATTGGATTACAGGGTTTCTTTTTCACCCTCTGTCCCCTCCATCTATTTCTCACTAGCCAGTTTGCAGAATTTATACTGGACTGGAACCAATCCTTTTTAGACCATTACTTATTTGGAGAGTACAATCAGCATTTGAAGTGTGGCTATAAATCTCATTCTATTTAAACAGAAAACAAAAACAAAAACACCCTTGTTCAGCAGAATTTGCTGGTGATATGCTAACAAGACCTTTTTGAAATATAAGATAAACTGTTTTCCTTCCTGGCATCCTGAACAATCAACTTGCCATTCATCTGCAGATGTCATCTGATATAACTCTGGTTGTCCGTCTTGCCATCATACCAGATTGCTATACAGAACCAGGTAATAAGTGCTTTATGCATCTTTATTATGTATAATCTTACTGACCAAGCTTTCCCCCCACTTTTTTGGATTTAAAATTGGGAGATTGTTCTACAAAAAGAGATGGTACAAGGTGAGGATTGTGCTTCAATGCTCACGTGGAGAATAATCTCTAACCCTAATATTTTGCCATAATAAACAAACCGATAGGCATGTAGCTTTTTACCCCATTATTTATTTATTTTATTTTTTTGTTAAATTTATTTGCCACCTATCTCACCGTGTGCACTACTCTAGGTGGCTTACAGTAATAAAAAGGAAGACAATGAAAGGAAGGTAAATAGAACAGAAGTAAAATAATAGAACAATAAAATAAAGAGTGAAGAAGATGAGAATACATCAATATGATAACAATATTGAGCACAATATGATAATCATATTGTAACATTAAATATGGATCTGCTTTGATAAAACAACATGGGTCATGGAATCAATAAGACTTACATCACCAAAGCAAAGAGGCTACTCACTGCAACAGTTTTGGTGGACTTGAATTTATTTGGGCCAATGCTACTAGAAGAGGTTCTCACCAATCTTCAGATAGTGACAAGTGTTTGCAGGATGGGCAGATACATCAGCATAATCAGAGAATGTCTATGGAGATTCTCAGTCATCCAGGTCATGGCTGTCCCAAAAGTGCTTTTTCAAGAGGCAACTGGGCTTTCTGGTTTTTTCTTTGAAGACGTTTCGCTTCTCATCCAAGAAGCTTCTTCAGCGGATGGTGCGGAATGGAAGGATTTATACTCTTTGCATACAGGTGGACATTTGCATTTTTAGTGGGTCGTTAAGGTCACCTGGAGATTTATCTGTGTCATCAGGTTCACCTGAGTGGTGCAAATGGGTGTGGAGCATTCTTGGAACTGTTGAAAGGACTGCGTTGTAGATTGGACATAGATGATGTTGTATCCTTTCCCCTCTGTTGAGAGAGGGCTTTTCAGTTTTGACATAGATGGCCTCTTTAACCGCTCTTTCAAACCAGCAGTCCTCTCTGACCAAATATATGTGGACTTAGTTGTCTTCAAAAGAGTGGCCTGTGTCTTTTAAATGCAGATGGTCTGCTGAATCTAGTCCTGAGCGGTTTGTTCTCCTATGTTGTGCCATGTGTTTTTGAAATGAAACTCTGGTTGCCTCTTGAAAAAGCACCTTTGGGATAATCAGAGAGGCTTCCAAATTGACCAACTCTAATACAGCTGTCCCCAATCATTCCGGCTCTGCAAACAGGCAGCTGTGGCAGGGTGGGGGCATGGTTTCACAGGCATGTGTGCTGCTTGCACAAATGTAGCTTTGCGCCCTCACTCACCATTGCCAATTTGCAGAGCCAGAAAGATTGGGGACTTAAGCCATTAAACTATCCTTTGTTCACATGTTACATTATCTGGAGTTACACAGCTCATCAAGCCAAAACCACTATGACAGTGTATTATAAGAATTTGATCTAAATGTTGCTGTTGCTGAAATCATTGTGGTTGCATTAAAATACTTTGAAAATATCTGAATCCAATGAATTCTGCCTATGCTATAGGTACTTCAGCCAGCATGAGAACAATAATAAGAGACTTATGTATAACAAATAATTCATATGTAGGCCTAAGTAAAGTAAATAAATGATTTATATTGTAAGCTGCCCAGAGTTATCTTGTGGTAAAGTGGGCAGCTAATAAGTTTTACAAATAAATAAATAAATAATAAATGCCTAAAGCTGAAGAGAAATCGGTTTCACTGTAATTTGCACGTAAGACTTCATTGTGTCCCTTGCATAATAAGCATTTGGAAAACTCCCTAAAATTGCACTGCTCCCATTTTTTTGTTATAGAAACACTGTACCTGACAATTTATTTCCTAACTAATTATATAGCACTTAAAAAAAGAAAACTTGGTATGAGTTAGAGAGGTGCACCCTATGAAACATGTGGTTGTGATTTTACCCTATATGTGCTAATGAGACACTTAACTCCTAGGCCTCTTTTCCTGGCTTTGATCCTAAACAAATGGTTACTTCTTGGCAGTCATCCAACAACACTTTTAATTAATTCACAATCAGGTTTTCATTTTATTCCCATGTCCAGCTCATCACTTTCCGTTTTGGGCTAATGCACTAGAGGTTGGAATGCCCACAAATGGCAGCAGGCACTCCAAAAATGTTAAGTGTTACAGGGAAGAATTTCAGATCCAGAAATAGTCAATAGAAATTTTTCACCTAGGTAGAGAACAGCGATGCTATAATAGAGCGTTGTAACTATTTCATCAATCAGATTGCACCTTTTAGTGTAACTCCATGTGATTCTCCTTACATAGGAAACAATGGAAAATTGGCACATTTGATGATGGTTATTCTAAAATTTATGAACTGTTCCACTTAATCTTCATATTGGTTAGTTATTAAACCTCCACAAAAGGGATGAACTTTGGACTCAGAATGGTCCAGAAAATCACAGGAGCTCCAAATCCAATCCGTTTTCCATTGATGTCTCTTTTCAATATGACTGAACATAATTCATGAGTATTACAAATTGATATCTATGTTTCTACTGAAAACAAATTGTGGCAGATTTTGTAAGTACAGGTAGTCCTCGACTTATACCAGTTCATTTAGTGACCATTTGAAGTTACAACGGCACTGAAAAAAGCGACATGACCATTTTTCACACTACCACTCAGTGTCCTCATGGTCAGGTGATCAAAATTCAGATACTTGACAACTGACTCATATTAATGACCATTATGGTGTTCTGGGATTATGTGATCACCTTTTGCAACCTTCTGACAGGCAAGGTCAGTGGGGAAGCCAGATTCCCTTAAATAACCATATTACTAATTTAACAACTGCAGTGCTTCATTTAACAACCGTGGCAAGAAAGGTTGTAAAATGGTTCAAAATTCACCTAACAAATATTTCACTTGACGACAGAAATGTTGGGCTCAATTGTGGTCTTAAGTAAAGGACTACCTGTATTAATTTGATATAGCTTTTTTATCTGTAACCTTTATCTGTAATCTTTAAAAATATTTACTGGTAAAAAAGCTACCATGTTTTCCCCAAAATAAGACCCTGTCTTATATTTTTTTGCCATCAAAAAAGGCACCAGGTCTTATTTTCAGGGGATGTCATCCACTGACTAACCTATTAAGGAGACACATACATTGGATGCACGTGTAAAAATCAAGCTAGGTCTTACTTTCAGGGGAGGTCGTATTTTCAGGGAAACAGGGGTATTGGTGACATTCTACATAATAGTACTTTTAGTAAACGCATATTGGAAAAACTGAAAATTGGCCAGAAAAATGTTGGAGGAAAAGTATATACAGACAACACAGTGAAAGTAGGGATTGACCAAAACTTGCTACTGAAGCTAAAATCAGTGGTGGGAGCAACTGGTCAGCATGTGATATGCTCTGTAAACTTGTAGTTATCTTCCTGACAACTTGAATGATCAAAATTGTTTCTGAACCTTCAGCAGAATGATGATGATGATGCTTCCGGTATAAGCTAGGATACCTTTCAATACTTACTGTACGAGCATCCAAAAGCTTCAACTCGCAGACCAATGTTTCCATTTGGGTTCCATGTCACAGGGACGAAGCGTACAAAGCGAGCTTTAACAGAGTGAAGGAATTTGTGCTGGACCACACTGTCAGCATTGGTATTGCCTTGGAACACCTGCAAAGAAGAAGAAGACTGGATGTAACATAGTGTTTGGGGGATTTTTTAACAAATAAACTCCACGTGGTGATTCATTTCCTCCCAGCAGATTCACTTCGTGCCAAAATAGTAGCCTACGGTTCTGTAATGCAGGATGCAATTATAGCTTCTCTGATAGGTAACTGTCCAGCCTCTGCTTACATGCCTTTAGGATTCAGCCTCTTCCAAGGCTGTTTGTTCCAACTATCAAACAACTCATAATGCAAGGAAATTTCTTTTTTATGTTTAGCTACAATCTGCTTCCCTGCCATTTATATTCCTCAGGGTTAGGCTTGCTCTCTAAAGCAACAGAGAATGAATTGAAAATCACTATCGTTATCTATTCTTAAGCTTTTATTTTCCAAGCTAACAAACCTCCACTTCTTCGGTGCTTGCTTCTCTTGGACATGGTTTTGAAACTCTAATTTCTCAAGGTGTTTCTAATATAAGTATAGACATGCTGATTTATGTATTTATGGAATCCAACATTAACATGTAGACAGATCAATGCCAAGTAATTGCTTTTTCTCAATCAGGATACTATATTTTTGCAATCAAAGCCCCAAAATATACTAAATACCAGTACTAGTACTGATATTTTTAAATACAGGTACTAGTACTGGTATTACTAGTAATGTGTGATGACCAAAGGTGGAAAGAATATCCCCAATGCCCAGATAAAATCAGAGGTCCTTGTAAAATTTCTGCTTAACTGTAGTTGTTAATGTTACAGAATGAGAAAGCATTACATGCAGGGGTATTTATCATACTCATTGAATTCAAATTCAATATGGGATTTGCTTTCGTATTATTTCCTAGACATTCCTACTTGGATTATACACACTAGGGCAGGTGAAAGGGAAACTATAAACCTTGATCAGATAACGTTGTGTGCTATGGCTCTAATATCCGCTCTTGGGATTCTACTAATTTCCTCTCAACAGAAGTATTGTTTTACCTGGCCAAGACCATCCCTTCCTGTTCTCTGCTTTATTTTAAGAAAAGAATAATGCAAATTGTTTATTGACATGAAATGATATCATAACGAAAATACTTGAGCTCTTCAGTTGTCTCTTTAAAACAGAGCATAAACACACGAACGTGTTGACCCAAATAAAATATACCCGGCTATTATTATTATTATTTGTAACTTCACTTTTCACTTTAGAACTTAACATCAGCCATTAAAAGAGACCATATTGCTGTTATGCTTCCCTACATCCCAAAATCAAGAACTTCCCTTTCCTTTGTGTGTGTTTGTGGGGTTGGGTTTTTTTTTTTCTATTTCTTTTCTTTTCCTTTCTTTTGTGAGCTGCTGTTATTTACATCATCTGGGAACTAGAGTGGAAAGAAGGTAAATGGGGGACAAAGATTAATATTTTAAACATCAACCTCTAGCTTAAAGCTGTAAAAAGCAAACAGAAAAGATGTAAGTTGGCAGAGACACTGAAGGAGTGGAGAAAAGCAAAAGTCTCCTTTAGAAAAGACAGTCAGTTCCACAAGGCATAATAAATTAAATGACTCAGGCAGATGTGCAACTTTCAATCTCACTTCATGCAAGAAGACTCAGGACAGTTAGCCCCAGCATATTTAGAGATCTATGTTAGCTAGCTACCACAGTGGCTGTGGCGATTATCTTCTTTCCCACTTTATTAGGTAGGTAATGGGGTAAGGTTTCAACTGTACATGGAAGGAAGCCATGTTGGCACATACTTGAGGGATGAGATAATGAACTGGGGATTAATTACTTCCCAAGCAATTTTTTTTAAGAAGTAAATGAGGGCTTCTTATCTGCCAAAGTCTCAATGATAGCTGAAACTAAAGGAAATAAATAAATAAATAAAATATGTTTGGGAGTTGTACCGCAGAATTTTTCAATTTGCATTATAGTATACCCAAAGTAAAAAGGATCAAATGTGAGCCTCTGCCCAACACTGTCTACTCTATAACTGCTACAGTGCAATGCCAAACTGAATTACAATGCCAACTGCACTCTTGAAAACATTTTAAGAGGATTTGGGGCATATGTCACATTTATGGCTTTGGGGAAAACAACCTTATCATGCAGTTATGGGTGTGCCTCATTACACTCATACCACACCACTTTTGCACGAGCTGCACTGGTTCCCAGTTAGCTTCCAGGTGCAATTCAAGGTGCTGGTTATGACCTTTAAAGCTCTGCATGGCATAGGATTGGGCTATTCATGAAATCGTCTCCTGCCACTGTTCGCCTCTTGGTGCCCTGTGAGGGCCCACAGAGTCGGCTTCCTCTGGGTACCGTTGGCCAAACAATGTCAACTGGTGGTCCCACGAAGGAGGGCCTTCTCTGTGGGTGTCCCGGTCCTCTGGAATTAACTCCCCCCGGGGATCCAGATCATCCCCTGTGAACCTTCCACTGAGCCCTCAAAACATGGCTCTTCCAGCAGACCGGGGTGGGTTAATATCTTGAAGAGGGTTTTAAGGGTTTTAATCTTTTTTAACATTTTATGAACTATTTTTGTATTGTTTTTTATTATTGTGAGCCACCAGGAGTCCCTCTGGGAATTGGGCGGCCTATAAATTATATTAAAATAAAATAAAATAAAATAAAATAAAATAAATTATGCCTCCTTGAAAAAATGACTGTGATAATCCAGTTCATCAAAGTTTGTTGATGCTAAACAGCTAAAGTTTGTTACCATATGTTTTGAGCAGATCTAAAAAGATTCATGTCTTAGGATCAATCTTAAGGATGAACATACATCATGTTATATAATATATAATAACATAACATATAACATAAGGCACTACAATATAATGTAACGTAACATAACATGTACCCTTTTGCAAGTACGTATTATTAATGATATCTGGGTCATCATCATAAAAAATGTGTGGGTATATTTGAGTGCATACATGCAAAAGTACAGGTGTAGAAGACGGGGAAAGGGAAAACAAATTAAACATAGAAATATTACACATGCTTCCTTTTCTTTTCTCTCTTGGTTTAGAAAACTATATCTTCTGGAGTGGAATGGCTTTTTGACAAGAATGTTCTGTGACATTTTGAATTTATTATTATACCATCAGGAGAAAATATTTGTCAAGTTAACCGGTCCATGCAGACTGGAAAGATGAGAAGGCTCTCACCACTTGTCTAAATTCTGTGAAAATACTATTCAAAAGTAATGCCAAGTTGGAAGCAACCAATCAAAGTCATCACCGAGGAAAAGCTAAATCTGAGATATTATTTCTGGAACTTGTTTTTATTTATTTTTGGAAAAATGAGCAAGATATATTCAAATATGGTGTTGGTTGAGTGGGTTTTAATTTTTTTTTAACCTAACCTAAGGAACTGGCTACTCTTCACATATAAGCAGAGAAGGTGACCTAGTCTACTGGAGGAAAATAGTAGACGATAAGATACTGCCTTCCACATGGCTGCATTTTAATTGCAAGATTCATTCAAACAGAAATACACCTATCAAGAGCAGCCTAAACTGCCTACCTTCTCTGTTTAATATTTCAGATAAAATATGGCAAAGATGTAACTAAGTACTTTCCTATTGCAATATTTTAAAAGTTCTCCTGTATAGGTTAGACTGTGACCAGAGAAACTAAACTTTAATTCCTATTCAAGCATGGAAGTATGATAGCTTTTAGTTAGATAGTTTTAGTCAACCTATTTCACAAGGTTGTTATTGCAGGGGGTGGGGGGAATGATGAGAGATCTCTATATGCCTTACCATGAGATCCTAGAAGAAAGTAAGGTCATTATTTTATTAAATAAATAAAATATACCAATTGACCGCAATGTTGTAATGACTGGTTCTTTATTTGAGATGTTTCCTTGAAATTGGATTTCACTACACCCCCATGGTTGAACTTGAACTGAAACACAACCCTCCAGGTGATGACTCAACAGATGATCACCCCCAAAAATCTGGTTTTGCATTCCTCTCACAAGCTCTGGCTGCCTGAAGAAAATGTGGATTGATTTCTTGTATTCTCCTTGCCTTCTGAGAGTTCTTCAGACACCAAGAAGCCAGCCTGAGTTTCAAACAAAACTAAACTAAACTAAGCTCTTCAGTCCTCCATTTCCCAAGTGTAAATGATTAAAGTTGAGAATTAATAATCTATGGGGATTACTTGGAGAAATTCCATTCTGGTGGTGGCTGCTGGATTGATGGTAGACTCTCCCTCTCCCTCTCCATCCCCCATAACCCATTCTCTGCTCTCTACTTGTCCTCTTTTTTTAATGGTAATCATATAATTTGTTGTTGTTGTGTTTTTTAATCATTGCTTATTTTATTGCTCTATTGTCTTCAGTTCACAGCCTTTTCATTTCCCCCTTTTATTGTTGTAAGCTGCCAAGAATACCTTATGGCGAGATAAGTGGCAAAGAAATTTAACAAATACTGGTAAATAATAAAGAAAGAAAGAATTGGTTGTAATGTCCAGTGCTAACTGCATTAATTTTCCTACTTTGAGATTGAAAATTAGCAGGATAAATATATCCCCGTTTATTTTTACCTTTGGCATCAATACTCTCATTGCTTAAAAATATTTTCTAATATCAGATAACTGAGCATTTTAGGAATTGGCCCATCACATTTGTAAGACAGTAAGCCTCATTGATCTCACCCTACTAAATAGCTGAAGAAGCAATTACGAGAGGGCAAAAATTCATGTCCTGCATATCACTGCTTGTTCCCAATGAGTGCAGATATCAAGCACCCTGCTGAATACTTGAAGTTGTTCTGAATTCAGATGGCTTTAGGTGGACATTTCTTCAAGCAACAAAGGATCCCAATTGATCCACCATTTCTATTTTCACATCTGTATGCACAGAGTCCTTCACTGAACATGCCCATTGTAGGTAGTGAGGCCAGCATGCTGGATTGGACTCCTTTACTGACCTAGGGTAATTGACCTCATGGCCTAATTTTACAAAATAACTTCTGCACAGTATCTGCAGATACTTCTGGTAACAGCTGTCTATCCATCTTTTTACAGTTGGTTGCTGTTACAGCTAAAAAAGAAAAGCAGGCACTATTGGGGAAGAATTTGATATTCCCTCCCTGTTTCCTTCCTTCCAGTCCTAACAGACTCCTACCCACAATATGCCATCTGCCAAATATGAATTTAATTTTCAGAGGGAGAAGAGCTTCTCCTTTTTACCTCAACAAGTAGTTTCAATCCATCCGGGTTCAAATAATCTCTACTGTTGCACTGTTAAATCTCAGAAAGACAATATCTGGATGGTAGTCCAAATATTTCTGAATAAAAAAAAAATCATTGGAATTAAAACCCACTGAACTTGATGAAACTGTTCTAAGTGTTGTTTCTTTAATACAGTCTGAGTCCAGGGGTGAGTTTCAACCGGTGTAGCAACCGGTTCGGTCAGTTTTTGTAAAAAACAACAACACATTTTTGGCTCCTGTCCATATGCTTTTATTCTTTCTCTTTGCAGCACAGGTGAAACAAACTTCCTGCAGAAGCCCCTAGGCAGAAAAACAGCTGAGGTGCGCTGCCGCACCAATCAGCTGTGCTGTAAACAGAGCAAATAAAGGTAGCTATACTGTCCAGGTGGGTGGGAGTCCCTCCCCCATTTTCCCCCCCAAAAAACCGACCAAACCGATTTGCTACAACAGGCCCAACCTTAACAAACGGTTCGCCCGAATTGGGCATAACCGGTAGAAACCCACCCGAGTCTGACAATTTATCACTTCCTCTTTGAACTGAGAGGAGCAAAATCCATTGCTAGACATAGCACATTTACAAAGTAAATGTAAAAAAACCCCACCTTCTTACCTCTGTATCTCTAGTTCAGGAGTTGAAACCCATGTAGGTTAAAGTTGCTATTGTTGAAAAGCACTCTCTAATCTATTCTACAATGGTAGTCTAATTCTATAGCTCTTAAAACACAAAGGATTTTTCAACCGCTACAGGTATTTACATTTTCCCCACTACATTACAGATTAAAACAAAAAAAGTTCTTTGATAACAAATTATCCTTCCCTTTGTATTGGTTCTTAAACTGAATGCCTGGAGGATTATGTCCATAATTAGATCAATTATTACAAATGGTAAGAAACAGTTATACAGTATATGCTATGCGAAAAACTTGAAAAATACAGGGATAAGAGAAATTGAATCCTTCATAATCTGAGCTCATTCTCTGTGGATTAAAAAGACCATTATTTTCTGTAATGGTTTGTATTCTTTTCTTTTTTGTCTATGTATTCAGTATATGTATTACACTGTATTATTTGTATTTAAAATTAAAAATATATATTAAAAAAAAGACCATTATTTTCAAATACCATGTTTCATTGGCTTACTTGTAGGAGTAAGGTGGGTAAAATGAGGACCCAGATTGTTTGGGAGGCAATATGCTGACTCTGCAACTGCTTGGGGAGTGTTGTAAAGCCCTGATAAGCAGTGTATAACATCTGAGTGCTATTGTTATCTATGTTGTAAGCCACCCAGAATCCTTTGGGAGTTGGGCGGAATAAAAATGTAATTAATAAATAAAATAAATAAGTAAATAATCCAATGGTTTTGCTGCTATTATATTGCTCTTAGAAACAGTAAAAAAAACACAGACTAGTTTTCTGTTCAGTCTTCAAGCTATCTAAATCATGACAGAAGTATCAAATCATTAGAGTATTTTTTTAAAAAGTGATTTTAAGTGCTCAGATACTATTGCATTGTTTTCAAAGCAGTTGCTTGCTTTAGTTAATTCTGTGGCTGCTTTGAACAGTGAGTATAAATTTTTCAGTATAACTTCATATAACATTAGGACAGAATGGCTGTATTGAGCTGGCATAAAAATACATGTGAACATCGTCATTATCAATGTTAGCAAGGACATTATAAAACCTATGTACAAAAATAGGAGCAGGGAAACCCACATATGCACCTACACAATTCTAACTTTAGCCATATGTGATTTTCAGTTAAATGTTTCTTGGTCTTGTTACCAAGTTTTATTTTCAAGTTACATATCTACATAGAAAATATTAGTGTTTAGGTAATCTGGGAATTTTCATTACCTTTCATTAGCAACCAACTACAGGTAGTCCTTGACTTACAACAGTTCCTTTAGTGACCACTCAAAGTTACAATGGCACTGAAGAAAATGACTTATGATGATTTTTCACACTTACGACCATTGCCGCATCTCCATGGTCATGTGATCAAAACTCAGATGCTTGGCAACTGAGTCATATTTATCATGGTTGCAGAGTCCTGGGCTTATGTGATCTCCTTTGCGACCGTCTGACAGGCAAAGTCAATAGGGAAGCCAGATTCACTTAACAACCTGATTGCTAACTTAATAACTGCAACGGCAAGAAAGGTCATAAAAATAGGGCAAAACTCACTTAAATGGTCATAAAATTATCATAAAAATGGGGCAAAACTCATGTAAGCAATGTCTCACTTAGCAACAGAAACTTTGGGCTGAATTGTGGGTGTAAGTCAAGGACTATCTTCTGTTTCATTAAGGAAATTGTTACAAGTTCAATAAAGGTACACCTTGACTCAAAACCCAAATTTTCTTTGCTAAGCAAGATAGTTGCTAAATGACTTTTGCCCCATTTTACAATCTTCCTTGCCATGGTTGTTAAGTGAATCTGGCCTCCCCATTGACTTTGTCAGATGATTGCAAAAGGTGATCAGATCACCCCAAGACATTGCAACTGTCATAAATACATGCCAGTTGCAAAGAGGACTAATTTTGATCACATGGTCATGGGGATGCTACCATGGTTGTAAGTCAAAACTAAGTCATAATTATGTCACTCTTTTCAGTGCCATTGTAACTTCAAACGGTCCCTGAATGAATGGTTGTAAGTCAAGCACTATCTGTAGAAACTACACGGCTATAACAGAAGTTGGGTAACAGAATTTAGCATGCAATGGCTGACCTTTATGTGATTTCACAATATAGGGAATAATGTCGGAAAACAGCATTCAGAGTTCTTGTATATTTATCAACACAGATCATTTTTAATCAGCTAGCACAATATTATTTGTTCTTGCCAGTTTGACATTTTCTCATGTAAGAGGATAACTGAACTTTTGTTTTGAACTGCAGGGTTTTTTGGGAGGTGGGTGGGTGGGTTGTGCCTTCAAATTACCGTGTTTCCCTGAAAATAAGACCCTGTCTTATATTTTTTGGCCACCAAAAAAAGGCACCAGGCCTTATTTTGGGGGGCTGTTATCCACTGACTAACCTATTAGTTAGGGGCACACATATATTGGGAGCATGTGTAAAAATCAAGATAAGTCTTAC
>JANHGC010004551.1:51279-61298 GCA_027560395.1 Boaedon fuliginosus | reverse complement strand
CTATCCATGTTGTAAGCCGCTCAGAGTCCTTCGGGAATTGGGCGGTATAAAAATGTAATAAATAAATAAATAAATAACAGGACCGCTCACAATCACATCTTTCTACTCTTTCTTGTGCTAATATTTCAATGTGCATCCCTTGCTGTCTATCATTATCCAACTCCAGGATTTACCTTTGAAAAAGTTGCATCATAAATTAATACAAGAAAAGTTATGTATACTAAAGTTTAACATAATATGAAATTAATGGAACACTTTCAAAACATAACTGGATTGGAATTGTTAAAATGTTTCTGTTGCTATTTCTGTTAAATGAAATATACACAAATAATTATCTAGAATTCCTTTATGCATAATAACAAAACATGTACTGCTAAACTCTGAAAATTCTAATTCATTAAGTTCTGAATAGAAAGATAAATTACATGAGTATGCTGTAATGTTAAAAAAAGATTTAAAAGGTTGAGTGAACTTTAAAAAAACGGCCTTAAATTATTAAGTGACAAGAAGCACACAGCTTAAACATTTAAATTGTGGGACATTATGTAATAGTGTCATCATTATATTTTATGTAATATTATAATACAATAATTATAGTGTTGCATTTTAATTACAATTAATTTGTCAGGATTTTTGTGAGAATTACACAAAATGAAACATTATATAGATACACACTTATAAACCCAGTGTAAAAAAACCAAAATTGTTTCATTAAACACATTTCATTTTTTTTGTACAAAAACCAATACTCATCTTCCACCCTCTGACACAAGCTGCTATCCTGTCATTGTGTCGTGTAGGATTTGAGTTGCCAGAGGAACAGCTTGGAAGGAGATAGGGGAACTTTAATTAGACAAGGAGCATTAAATCTGTCTTTCTTGCCATTTCTAAATATGGAAAGTGAATTAACATTTGGAAATCCTGAGGTTTTGGAAACCAAACAGCCTATTTTAATTGGCAAGTGGATTTATTTCAGCCTTTTATAACATTTGACTTCCCTCCCTCACTCCCACGTGATGGAGAGGTGTGTAACAGAAAAACAGACACCAGCATCCTTAACCATAGTGTAAGCTCAAAACCTCAGCAAATCAATTCTGGAGTGTTCTGAAAATGAGAGGAAAGAACTGAAGACTTATTTCTCTGGGGAAAGAATAATTAAGTGGATGTGAAAAATAGATTTCACTACCTTTAGTGAACTACCTTTCACTAAATATAACTTACATTTTACTATACCCAAGTGTCATTTGAACTAACTGCTCTTACATAGCATTCCCCCAACAATCTCTTACAATGAGCTCCTATAATGTTATATAACCATACTGTACTTCCATATATGAAATAGAATTTCCTTTTGCCCCTTTCCCACTTCTTCATCTCAGCTGAAAACCTGATTGATGAAATAAAGAGAAAGAAAATATTCAACATTCAGATATCATGCATCCAATATAATGATATCACCGGTATAAGTGCCTGGCTACATATGATTATTTATTAATTACATAGCCCTTGGTGATTATTGCTTTAAACAATCCAACTCTAATATAATTATAATCATTTAGAACATGGTTGTCTACATTCACATTTAATTGTTGTATACATCTTGCTTGTAATACAGTCCGATGTATCACCAAGTTCTGACACATAGCTATGGAGGTTTTTGTTTAGCAGATGTCCACTCTTGTGTCCCTTCACTGAAGTGGTGCTACACATTTCTCTGTATTAGGGACCTGCTGTAAGTCTTGTATAAAACCAAGGTTGTGTAACATCCAAGTGTAACCTTTCAAATGAGTGCACTACCAATTTCAATTTTGTTGGCATGGATGGCATCTTCGCTAATACACAGCTACTTGTTTTGGGTAACATAGTATTTTCTGATATTGAGAATGACCATGTGGCAGGCTGTTAGCATTTACTAGCATCTGAATTTCCAAAGTGCTGTGGAAAGCTTGTCTATGGGAATTTTATTTTAGCGAGTCAAGTGGTCAACTGACTGAAATAAATTCTACACAATCATTTCCTGGTAATATGATAGGGCAGAAGATGGAAAAATGAAGTAAGTGGAAAGGAATGTCAAAAGTGGAAAAGGTTTTGTAGAATCTGGTGATGAACCAAACAAGAGTTTGATTAAAACCACATTCAGGATCATAGACAAAAAGTAAATAAAATAACTGCATCCATTATGAGGATCAGAATTAATATGCTTTCCTGAACAAAGCCCATTGAAAACTTAGTTATCATCATCATCATCATCATCACCACCACCATCACCACCACCACCACCACCACCACCATCAAATAAATGTATATGCTCCCAAACTCCCAGGGACATTTATATGTTTCCAGTCCCTAGATCACAGCTGGTGTTGGATTCTTGACTTTCAACTTGTTATTCCTACTTTCTCTAAAATCTGATGGCAAATTATTGAATCACAGCAGCACATTTTAAATACATAAATAAGTGGGTGGATCTACATTTTCATTTTGAGATATTCCAACATTTCATTCAAAATAAAAGTAGGATGAACATTACTTGTACCTCTTGGGCCATCAACATGGCTCTCAAATGATGAAAAAGACAGTAAAATGGGAATGGACCCAATATCTAAATTCTGCACTGTATGTGTCAGTCTTCCCAGGTAGGAAACATGACCAGATGAGCCAATTCTACTCATTTTACTTTATTGTAAGGTTACATTAATAGAATCTTGCAAGCCTGAAAATACAATTTTTTCACTGTCTCTTTTTATTGTTTGATAAATTAGGAAGGATCCTTTCTGAGTTTCTTTCTCTGCTCATTATGCAGCTGCAGGCTCCCCTCCTCTCCAAACCTGATTGTTTCCTAGGCAGCATATTTTCCTTCTCTCTCAAGGTCATTCCTACATACCATCATATGATTTCTGAATTTAGTGTGTATATTCACAAAACGTATTGCTAATTTCTTCTTAACAAATTCTCTGACAAAGATTGGAAGTGGAGCAAACTCAGGGGATGAGATATTACAGATGACAGTGGCAGACCCTATTTGCTGCTTGGCAAATGGCATCTCAGTTTTTTGTGCTGATGCACTTATGTAAAGAATGGTGCTCAAAAGCTTTCTCATTTTTAATGGTGCTCAGTGACACAAAATAGCATGGAAAATGCACATGACAATGATGTTCTCATGGAAGAATCAGAAATGGTGGTGGTATAGCTCCACATTTCCCCCATCGCTCTATTTAAACATTTTAATAGTCTAAGTGAAGTCCATTCCTGCATTTTTACTTAATATTTAAATGAAGAACATTATGTTTTTTATAAACTGAAGATGTTGTGGGTCAGCTTGAAAACAGTCAAGAAATTATATGAGCCAAAGACTGCACTTTATTATAGCCCAGTGACCTTATTATGTGTTTGTGATGAGCTGTCAGGAGCCAGTGTTATGCTGTAATTACCTCTAAAGAGCTCTGACAGGATCAATAGTTTGCACATTGATCTTTCGCTTTCATTACTTTACGTCTCAGTGCTAGCTGGTACGCAGAATTAACTATCAAATGAGATGAATTGCATCCAGTGAGGTCTCTGGCACATTTTGAAAAGAGAAGGAGACAAAGGAGAAATGCAAGTGAGGGAACATGTTGCTTTTCATGGCCTGGTGTTTAGATAAGTTATTCTTGTCACCCACTTATCTGCGTTTGACAATAATCAACTAGATTCTGGCTTCTCCACTTTTAATCTGAAGTTTGGCTTCTCTCTTTTTGGGTGCCCAGAAATCCAAATAATACTTGAATTTGAGATGTGTTGCTCCCTGTTTAGAGGCTTTTGGCAGGAATGTAACTTTCAGAAGACTCTGATGGCAGAAGAGATGAATGACTGATGTGTGTAATCAAGAATGAGCCCTTGGCAGAGACAGTTGTCAACCGGCAGGAGTTCAAATGAAGTAAAAACCAAAGCAGATGTCAAATCAGATGAACGACTATGAAGCAGATATTCATTTCCTAATCAAAAATCTAAACTATGGAAGACATAGATTTGGGAAGTATAAATTCACTGCTATTTGCACTGGGCTTTCTATTCCCAGACTAAGTGTGAGCCTTACATTCTATGCAACTTTAAAGCAGTGGCACCTTTTTTCTTAGCTTGTGCAAAAGCCTGAAAAATATCAAGCTACTTTAATGAGCAACTGGGATCCAAAGTGCTTATTCTGAGACACTTTAGAAGCATGCACAGCTCTTATAAAAAGGTAATCATTTGTGGGTTTTCACTTTAATATGGAACTATCAGAGAAATTGCAGCTCCTGTTACAAATAGTCCAGATTTTAAGATTTGCAGGAGAACTTCTGCTAAATATACACTACAATCAGAGTATACAATCAGAGAGATTTTTTTAAATCAGCATATTCATTGGTATGCCTGGCTGACAGTGAAAGTACTAAGAATAATAAATGGTGAGTTGACAGAAACATTTAGAATTGAAAAAGGCACGAGGCAAGGGTGCCCGCTATCCCCGCTTCTATTTATAATGAATTTAGAAATGCTATTAAATCAAATAAGGGAGGAGCGGGAGATAAAGGGGCTAAAAATTAAAAGAGAAGAATACAAGGTACAAGCATTCGCCGATGACCTGGTATTTATAATGGAAGATCCAATTAGTATGGGGGTAAAATTAATATGCAAAATTGAAGAATTTGGAAGTGTATCAGGTCTAAAGATAAACAAAGAAAAAACAAAACTGCTCACAAAAAACATGGGGACTAAAAAAGAAAGAGAATTGGAAGATAAATTAGGTATGAAGGTCGCAAAAAAAATCAAATATTTAGGGATAATACTGTCAGCAAGGTGCTCTACGATCAAGCAAGATAATTATGATAAATTGTTACAACAAATTAAAATAGAATTAGAAAGATGGGGAAATCTAAATTTATCTTTGATGGGGAAAATAGCGGCAATTAAAATGAATGTGCTACCAAGATTTATCTTTCTATTTCAAACTGTACCGATACATATAAACCAAAAATATTTTAAGGAAATAAACAAACTAATTCAAGATTACATATGGCAAAAGAAGAGACCGAGAATTAGGCTGAAATTACTATATGAAGCAAAAGAGAGGGGTGGATTAGGCTTACCGAAATGGGAATTATATTACCAGGCATCGGCAATAGCATGGCTCAAAGACTGGATAGAACTAAAAAATGACAGAATATTAACAATAGAAGGATTCGACTTACAAAAAGGGTGGCACGCGTATCTTTGGAGAACAAATATACCTGAAGGGCAATTTAAGAGACACATAATAAGGGCATCTTTGTCAAGAGTATGGGAAAAGATAAAACCCAGAATATATAAGAAAGTACCATTATGGCTGTCAACGATGGAAGCAATAATCCACCCAAATACGCTTAACCCCAAACAAAAATTAAGTTATAAAGATATAACAGACTGTAAAGGAGATATAAAAACGAGACAGGAATTAAATTTGGAATGGTGGAATTACCTCCAAATAAAAACAAGATACCAGAAAGATAAGGAGGGGCAAGGTATATATAATCGGCTACAAAGACTAGATAAATTAATAATAGGGGAGGAATCAGGACTAATTAGTAAACTATATAAATATTTACTAGAACTAGAAATGGAAAGGGAGCCCATTAAAGATAAATTGGAGGCATGGGGGAAAAACATAGGATATACGATAGATTACGATGACTGGCAGCAAAACTGGGGGAAGAACTATAAGAGAACCCTTGCAACAGCTTACAAAGAAAACGCATACAAAATATTGTATAGATGGTATATGTCACCGACAAAATTATCGAAAATATATCCAGGAACATCGGCTAACTGCTGGAAATGTGATCACATAGAGGGTACCTTTTTCCACCTGTGGTGGACATGCTCAAAGGCGAAAAATTTCTGGAAAAAAGTGAGGGGTATGATTCAGAATATATTAAAAAAAGAATTAGAAAATAGACCCGAAATTTTTCTACTAGGAATGCTCCCGGAGGAATGGAAAAAGGAAGAAAAACATTTATTGATACATGTAATAACTGCTGCCAGGATAGTCTATGCTCAAAATTGGAAATTGGCAGAGATCCCAACTGAGGAAAAAATAATAAAAAAGATAATGGCAGGTGCAGAAATGGACCGATTGACACAGATACTAAAAGATAGAGGGGACTCTATATACTATGAAGTGTGGGGAAAATGGTACAGTTGGATGGAAGAAAGAAATAAGACGAGACGGAGTTAGGAGAAGAAACCATTACGGAAACAAAATAAAACTTAAATAAATATTGGAACTATTGGAAACTATAATGAAAAGTAGATAAGTGGAAATAGGGAAGTTAGATACAACTTCAACACTGCTATCGAAAAGAAATAAGAATAGCAAAATAGAGTATTTGCTTTTTTTAGATTATAAATGTTAGTTTATTAGTGGATTGTACTGGAATATATTGGCAAAGTATGGTATCGACTACACTTAGTCGTTGTCGTCTGTATAGACTGTATGTATAACAGTAGTGTACTGTTTAAGTGTGTTTTGTCTTTGTGTTTTGTCTCTTTTAAATTGTGTAAAATAAAATCTTTTTTTTTTTTTTAAAAGAAAGTACTAAGAATAAAGACAAAACTTAAATGGAATCAGTTGGGTGTAGTAGTTAAGGCATCAGACTAGCAACAGGGAGAATTCTAATCCCACCTTATGCACAAAGCCAGCTGTCATTCTATCTCAACTCTAACAAGAAAGCAATGGCAACTACTTTTGAAACTTTTGCCAAGAAAACTTCAGGGACTGGTCCAGGCAGTGGTCAGAAAGCAACACAAATTTAAAGACACACATACACCAAACTTTAAGTATTTTAGACATAATGCAAATACAAATCATTGAAAGAAGCCAGATGCTTGATAAAATCCAAAGCAATTAGAAAAAAGCTAACAGAACACAAGGTGCCAAGATACTGTGGTTGATGGCATGAACATGAGTTTATAAGCATTAAATTTACTGTATATGGACAGATAATCAGGTAAAATTACGTCCTCAGTTAACAGAGAATGTTGGAAGCAACTGAATGACTGAAAACAAAATTTCATCAGACCTGCCCCAAACCATGATTTAACTTGGATCAAATCTATTGGATAGTACTGTATATCATATATCATTAAGCCATAACTCATTCAATCAAGATTCTGGGTTCATAGAATATGTTAACAAATCTCAACGTGGGTCAGTTTATGTGAATCCAATCGTTGTATTCAAGAGTTTCTTCCTAATTTTACCTAAAATCAGTTTTCTTGTAGTTGGAATCTAACATTTTTCAGAATCTCTTTTAACACACTTCTAATAGGAAAAACCTGTGTAACATCTTGCTTTAATTTGGGAATTGTATCCATAGGCACCATGGCAATGAAATAGAATGTGTGTGTCAAAATTAGGAAGAGGGTTGTGATTCAACCATCTTCCTTTGACACATGTGTTGATGTTGTACGTATATTTAAAAGAAGCAGAGTGTGCATAGCAATGTTCTGTCTATCATCTTGCTAATTTTAACTTCTCCCACAGATGCTGTTGTCCCATAGTCTCTGCTAAATCATCTGAAATAATTGTTTAAAAAAAAAACAGTGGTGTAAGAAGTACAGAAATGTATTGTGAGAACAAATAATTCTAATAACAACTACTTTACACATTTATTCCCTGACAGCAGTTTTATGAGTTGGCAAAATGGTTCCATATTCACCATTTTGTAAAAAGAACACCACTGATTGATCTACATATTTGCTTACTCAATATAGTGTTCAACTCAACATATTGTAACTACTCAATATACTAAATACAGTCAATTATTTAGATTTCTCAATGATTTCCAGTGAAATATAAAAACCAAAGTTAAAATTAAAGCAATGAAAAATCAACAATTAAATAATTTTTTAAATTGGATTTTAGAGCTTTTTAAAAACCTGCCAATGGCTTTTTGACCTCTGAACATAAGCGCTCCAAAAAACTGGATTCGCTGTAGAAAAGACTTAAGTCTGCTATAAATATAATTCTGCAATTGCAACCAAAGTTAAATAAATTTTCACAATGAAGTGGAAATAGAGTTTATGAAGAAATGGTTGTCTTGATAATCTGTTCCAGTTTTATAGCTTGTTCCAGCTGCACATTTTGTTTTGTTACGTTTCATTTATTTCATTTCCTAAAAGATAGTAATGGATATGGAGTTTTAAAAAATGCAAACTAGATTGTAATTGAGCTCAGTAACTCTTTTAGACTAATAAAACAAATAGAAAATTACATGGTATTTCAGACTGGCCTCCTCCAGATATCCTGTCTCTGAAAATAACTCCAACTTTAGCTTGACTGACTAAGGAAGTTAAATTTATTCAGCTTCTGCCACATTTTCTACTGTGGTGATCAGAAGCACAGATAGAAAATATGGAGTCAGTCCAACAGGTTATAATCCAAGTATCAGTTTCAAATAAAAATCAGGAGCAAGATATAGTTAAATTCAAAAACAAATATAGTAAAAATATGGGGAAAGAAAAAAAAAAGAAAAGGAGAAGGAACCCATGCTGTTTAAACTGCCAGGCTGCCCGTCTTGCACCAATCTCTTTCCTGCTGCTCTAGGCTTACCGACAGTCAGCTGTTAAGTTTTCACTTTCACTTTCCCGTCCTGATCTCTTCCATAAAGCTCCTTCCTCGCCGCTTATGTCTGAAGCTTGTTGGCTCAAATATACGAATCCCTTGCAACAATTAGTCTGGGGCAATTTATTTCTCTGAGGTTTAAATCGAATCCTTTTATTGAGCTGTCTCACTGTTCCTCTCTGCTTCCCACTATGGTGTGGTTAGTCACGGCTCCTGACACCGGCTTCCAAGGGGATTTTTCTCTCTCGCGTCAGGGATCACCCTACCTCGACTGGATCTGAGGAATCCCTATATTCTTATCAGCCTCTCCAAGGTTGATAGTGGCCAACTTTCACTGCTCTGTGCAGGAGAAATTGGCGAGAAAGAGGAGCCCGTCTTTCTTCGCACTTTATACCAATGACGTCACCACAGGAAGTCTTGATTTTAAATATTTATATCCCTCTCTTAATAAAAATAATCTGGTCAACAATATTTGGGAGCACATAGAAAATTGTCACATAAATTTTATATGTTTAGACAAATATCTCACAACTGCAATAATTATAGGGAGGGATTTAAATGCTAGGATGGGAGCAAATGATCATACATTATTTAACCAATTTAAGATCCATTATGAGAATATACTAGAGGAACCCCTATATCAGTGATGGCTAACCTTTTTGGTACAAAGTCCCCAAAATGCAATGCTGCCCACACCCCACATATGTGCCCTGTCCTCCTGCTTATGTGCATGCAATCCCCCTGTGACCCCCTGCATGCACATGTGACCCCCACGTGTGCGCCTCTTCCATTCATGCGCCCCAACCCCCATGCATGCATGCACACCCGCTCATGCATGCACACCCCCATGTGTGTGCCACGCCCTCTCATGCATGCGCAGCAGAGACCCGAAGGTAAGTTGGCCACCCACATGCACGGTGGGGGCCGAGTTGTGGCGATGGCTCGCATGCCCAGAGAGAGGGCTCTGCGTGCCACCTCTAGCATGTGTTCCATAGGTTCACCATCATGGCCCTATATTCTAGAGATTTTAAAGATATAAATGTTAACAGGGCAGGTTTATGGGCAAGGCAGATGATTGCATGTCTGGACCTATGTATCCTTAACGGTTCCATAAGGGTGGACCATCCAGCAGAATACACCTATTTGGCTACAGGATTAAAATCTACACTTGATTACTGGATAGTATCATGTGACCTTCTGAATTTTGAAGATGGAGGTAGATTCATATATGTATCTTGGGGAGCCCATAGAGCTTGGGGCATCAGGATGATTTCTCTCTGGGAATGATTCTTTACTAGATCTCTTTGCTGATGGGGGAGGTTTTTTCCTACCTGGAAAAAACCACTAGATCCAAAATAAAAGCCTCCTCTATCAGCGAAGAGATCCAACAAAGAATCATTCC
>JANHGC010004551.1:29422-41985 GCA_027560395.1 Boaedon fuliginosus | reverse complement strand
ACTATACATTCAAAACTTTAGTTAGGGCAACCTACTTACCAATTCTGGAGGACATGAATATATAACATCATCCTCAATCTGTCCTTAGCCAATTGTAAAGGCAAGCTTTCCCTGCCTTTTCTTGCTTCACAACAAAAGTTCTATTACCCAACCTCTAGTGGCACAAATAGTCTTGGAATAGTCTCATTCAATTCATTTGTAGGTGATATCTCTGTTACCATTGCTAGTTTGTGTTTCTGTTCCATGTTTAAATCCTCCACAATCATTTTATCCTAGGCTAGTGGAACTAGTGAAACAGTGAAGCATTTGCTTGTGAAGCTAAAAAGTTAATTTTTTGTTTTTTTAAATCAGTGCTATAGAAATTGCTTAAAAGCAGTGAAATGGTGGACTTCCGGGTTGGACCTTGACGGGACTGGATGTGAGGAATGCAATCTCCACGGCTTTGATCCAGGCTTCTCCGATGGTGGGCTCACCCTGCAGGGGTGGGCGAAGTGAGGGAGAAGTATCGGAGTAGGTACAAGGGAGCCACATTTCTCCTGCCTGCCTCTGGCTATTCTCTGTAGCCACTGATGGATGAAGCAGTGGCAATGGCCACCATTAAGCCGAGTAGAACTGGAACAATAATTATGTAGGAGGAGATTTAAAGAGCAAGAGGCGTGGAGAGATGAGTGACTATTTGAGACTAAACCCTGAAAATAATTACCAGAAGAACCCCAAAAATTAAGCAGCAGACAACATATCAGAGGGGAAGTGCTTATTGAACGCAATATAAGTTGATGAAATGGCTGAGGAGGAGCATGACTTTAACCCTGAATTCAAAGACTAAACTAAATTGTGAGTAGGTTGGATATACTGAAACAGAACTGCTAACCGCTGACTGGAGGGACCTTTTTCTAAAAAATATAAATATATAATGAGAAATACAATGATTGACTTTCTGAAATATATATATATAAAACAAAGGGAGAATAATGGAGGTCTTTCAAGAATTTAAAAAGCAAATCCGAGATATGCTTGAGCAAATGTTTGAGTCAATTCGACAAGAAGAAAGGAAAATATCATTAAAAAATGGCACAGTGGGTTTAATTCGAAAGGCGGAGACAATTGAGAGGTTAAGGCTTCCTAACATCAGAAGAAAGAGGAGGAGACTCACCAAAAAAAATGAAACAGCGACGATCAGAGACGAGGAAGATCAAGCAAAATCCAAATGGTGAGATCTTTTGGTGTAGGCTGAGAAATGATTGGTGGAGAAACACTCATGATGACACACGTGGACAAGGAGTGCAGTCGAAGAAGGAGAAGTGGCAAAAATTCATTGGCGAGGCTCCTGAGTGGCAGCTGAGACGAGATTAGTGGAAGTGGCCTGGTGATAATATAGACAGAAAAAGGAGAAGAAGAAGGGAAATGGGGGATGGCTTAGTAGAATTAAAAAGAAAGATAAGAAGATTGCAAAAAAGAGATGATGGGTAGTGGCTTTATAAAGTGAAATAAGATAAGAGGGGTGATACAATGTATTAGTTTTAAAATTGGTAAAGAGAAATTAGAGAGACGTTAGATGTTATTATTATAGGGATTCTTATATAGGCAGACTGTTTAAGGAGGTATGAAATGGATGATATAAGGAATAATATTTTACATGTAGACTGGGGATTTGTGCTAATCAGGAAAACTATTTAAGAAAGAAAAGAAATGGAATTGTGATCAAATAAGAAAAGAGACCAGAGAGACACTAGATGTATAATACCATATATACTTTTATAAATCAACTGTTTATAGAGATTTGGATGACACAATGAATATGTCTTACAGGTAGATTGTGGAATATTAAAGAGGGAGTGGGGAAGATATGTTATAATGACTTTGGAGAAAATTTAATTTGAGGTCTTTTTATCTGTCTGATAAGGATTTTAACATTGTTGGGAATTGTTATTTAAGGTACATAAGAGGAATCAATGTTTGCTAAATATAAATGTGGATATAAAGAAGGCTTCTTTTTTTAAACATAAAGAGGTTAATGATGGAACAGTATTTAATGATAAATGAATTAAATAAATAAACATAAGAGATTTGCTACCTGTATTAACTAAATGACAAGAAATTTTAAAAAATTGTTAACTCTGTTTATGATTGTTTATTATTATTATACGAATTAAGAAAGGTGAATAGATCAATAGTTGAAATGTCTCAAAGGTAGAAAAGTATTATGTTTTATATAAATAGGTTTTATAAAAGAAAAGAAAAGAAATGGAATTTGATGATATAGAGATAAGAGATTTGTTACCTGTATTAATTAGATGAACTTGAAAGAATAGAAGGAAAATGGAACTGTAACCCTATATGAGTAAAATATGATTAATAGGTTTATAAGTAGAATTATCTCAAATGGTGATGTAACATTAATGAATTTAATGTAAGGAAAAGGAATGATGAATATGATGTATTGTACTAATTGGAACTGTATCCAAATTTATTGTAAAAAAAAAAATAGTATAAAAAAGATTTTTGGTGTATACCTAACTTAAAGCAGTGAACAACCTACAAATGCCAACGATCTATGTATGGATTACTTTCCCCCTTGCAGGTTATTATAGTGTGCATGCATAAATCAGGATGTATTGTATTTTGAATAGGTTCTATGCCAGGGGTGTCAAACTCATGGCATCGTGTTATTGTCATTTGACGTATCACAACTTTCCTCCCCTTTGCTAAACCAGGGGTAGGTGTGGCCAGCGTGTGATGCATCCGTGCCGCAGGCCATGAGTTTGACACCCCTGATCTGTGCTGTATATCAGCAGAATCAATACATTATTTCTCTTGCAGCATTCGGCCACCTGCTGTATTCTTGAGCTGAAAGTTGTGAATTTTGTTTTCAGTGCAGCTTTATTCTATAGATTAGCAACTGTAATTCTTTAACATACTGTATGTGGGCAAGTGGATTATAAGGAAGTGTAACCACCATAATATGAGAAATACTTTAAAGGGAATATACAGGTAGCTTTTCCCCAATGTTGACCATCACTCACCATGCACGTTGTATCAGACTAAAAACAACTCAAGTGTGTGCGTGCGTGTGTGTGTGTGTGTGCACGTGCTTTGAATCAATTTTGACTCATGACCACTGCCTGGACAAGTTCCTGTAGTTTTCTTGACAAAGTTATTCAGAAGTGGTTTGCCACTGTTTGCTTCTTAAGAGAGAAGAACTGGTTCAGTCACCCTGTTTGCTTTGGCAAGATTAGGCAGCATTAGAACCCATGTCCTCCCAGTTTCTAGCCTGATGCCTTAATCCTACACCAAACTGGCTCTCCAGCAATATAGAAGTTTTCATTAATGTGTTAAATAGGCAGGAAACAGAGGAGGAAGTAATTGCAGTCTTGTATAAAAAAGACTTATCTCTAGTCTTATTAATGGGTTCATTGTATAGATATCATAGTCTTGCATGAGAAAGGCAAGAGGCAAGGACAAAGACACAGGTCATAAACCCCTCTGAATATTAAAAAAAGGAACTATTGCCTTTTCAATTATATCACATGCATACTGAAATACACACAATGGCCCTCCATCAATTTATTCTCAAAACAACAGTGTAAAGTGGGATTTAGTGACTCAGCCCAGTAGTTAAAGAGGGATTTGAACGTGAGTTTTCACTGTTGTAATGTAATACAGTACTCTATATGCTTCCCTACATTACAAGTATTTGTATATAATCCTCCTACATTAAAGCTGCTCTCTTTGCATTTGTGGGTGGACCAGATCTTCTAACAAAAAGTGTCAAAACAAGCAAGTCTATGCTGAACTTTCCCATGAAAAGCATTTTATTTATTTAGATCAGCGTTTCTCAAACTTGTTGGCTTACCGCCCCCTTTTAGAAAAAATTGAATGCTTAATGCCCCCTTGCCAAGCCCCACCCCCAGGCTGGGGAGGTGAGCTGCCCAAGCCCTGCCCTTGGAATGCTCTGCTCCTTGCCTAGGGCACTGCTGGGGGTTGGGCCAGCTCCAAGTAATGGTGAAGACATAGAGGACAGGAATATACGCCGTGCCGGCCCCGCTCTGACCCACACATCGCTAACAACCATGCTGAAAGCTCTCAGTAAGAAGCCCCTCCCCTCCCTTGGCTCATTGCACAGGCTCAGCATAGGAGCCAGCTGAATCCTCTGCCACCCGATTGGTTCCTGGTGCCCCCTATTTCCACACGGAGCTTCCAACGCCCCCTTAGACTGCTCCAATGCCCACTAGGGAGGCGTACTGCCCATTTTGAGAACCATTGATTTAGATCTTTGCAAGAGAGTTGCTATCAGATAATAATTTTAACCACATTTTAGAGGTTTTAGTAGTAATGGTTATGATGTTGGTATTTTATGGTTTAATATAAAACCATTGTAATATAACAGTAGTTGAAAGTAGAAACATGCAGACACCAAATAGTACATTTCTCTGCCCTTTCTGCATCTGAGAGGCATACAAAAGCTGAGCATTATACAGAGGCAGAACTTAATATATGGCTGTCATTTTGGTGGAAGTTCTGTACTGATTATAACATTGAAGACCATGATTTCCACACCTTGGGCAGCAGTTCCTCTTTCTTATAGCATGTATTCTTCTGATATGTTCAGAAGAGAAATTTCTGATAAGAGTGATGCAACTAACTAGCAGTAGCAAACATCATAGTTGCTATTCCAGAGAACTTTCAGTTCTCCATAATTAGCCGTGAGATTATATTCAGTTTAATTTAACCCTAGATTACCTTTGGCAGGACTTGCAGTTGGAGTTCTGAAACAACAGACTTATTGTGCTTGTAAATCATAAAAACAAGTGAGTATCCTGAAGTATAACTATATCAAAATAAAATAGGAAATTTTACTTGGCAGCACTCATTCTTATTTCTGGCTAGGAGACAGGAAAATCAAAAGGGAAAAGAGCTGGGCTGGACATGTGATTCCATATAGCTATTGATGTGGTTCTCATCTTTCTGAGTTCTTCTGAATATCAGCTCATAATGCCCACAATCTTCCTACTGTTTTACCGTATTTGTGTTGGTGTTCCTGCCACTGTTGAGATCTAACTAAAAAATGAACCCACAAGATCACATCCAGCTAATCAGCTAATTAGCCGCCTTGAGTTCCCCTTGATCAGGGAAGAGAGGCGGGGTATAAATTGAATAAAATAAATAAATAAATAAATAAATAAAAAAGCAATGTTATCACGATGTAGTAATGATAGAAACCAAGCAAACTCATGGCCAATAAGAAGTATAAGAAGAAAATAATGTTCTAAATTTCTATTGTTCTAAGACAAATGTCCCAAAGGTGCTTTTTCAGGAGACAACTGGACTTTGTTTTTTTCTTTGAAGATGTTTTGCTTCTCATGCAAGAAGCTTCTTCAGCTCTGACAGGATAGTGGGGAATGGAAGGATCTGAAGGAATGGAAAAATGCCCATCATTCTCAATGTGGGATTCTGCAAATAGTCCTAAATGCGAGCCAGTTACCAAGTGCACAAAATGCAATCATGTGTTTGTGGGTGTGGCCATAAGTAATTCTGGGAAAGTCCATCATGTTTTTGTATGGTTGCTGAGTAAGGTTATTGGTTATTAAGCAAGGACTCCCTCTAGAGTTTCCCATTAGTAAGAAACAAGTCAGAGCTTGAATACAGAAATTCCAAATGTGAAATATTGCTATTCTCCTAAAATGCAAACTAATGCATAAATTATTTGCAACAGTTCTTCGTGATTGTTTTTGGTTGTTTAATTTTAGTAACAGCAAGTTTTATATTTCTTCCCATTACACAGAATACATCCATGGTTATCTCTGACTTTTAACCCATTCCATGTCTGTCTGTCTGTCTGTCTGTCTGTCTGTCGATTTATACCCCGCCTCATTTCCCTGGTCAAAGGTACAAGTAGTCCTTATCGCTTAATGACTGTTCAAACTTCGAAGTTACAACTGTCACATTATCCTCACCATCAAATGAATGCATTTTGGGCACTTGGCCATTGGTTCGCATTTACAACCAGTTGCAATATCCCATGGACAGGTGATCACATTTTGAATGTTTTTTGTTATTGTCTAGCACTATTGTCTAACACTTTTTGGATAGCTAGATTTGGATTTAATGTACAACCATGTGATTTGCTTAATGAACATTATCAAAATCAAGTCAGGTCATGTGACAACTCAACTAATGCCAACAATGAACTATGACCAAAATTTCTGGTTCAATTGGGGTTGCAAGTTGAGCACTACCTGTATTGTCTTAAGCTGGTCTATTTTCTTCCCATACAGTAAGTTCTCCATTTACTGTTCTTTGCTGTACATGCAAAATAAAGTTACTAACTAAACATTAACACATGCCTGAGGTAATTCTTCCATGATGCTTGTTTTTCTTCTTGAGCTAATGACACTGCGCTGTTTATAAGTTTTGAGTGTGAGTTGAACTAATTAATCCTTATTTGTTGCTCAAAACCAGACATCTTCCATATATGCAAACTAAAAGTGCATAAATGTGCTGTTTACATGCTACTTTATGTAATTTGTTCTGGTGCTGCAGTATATTTATGCATAATTCAGAAAGTGATATATTGTTCACAAAGTTACATTTTTCAGGTCCTGCATAAATTTCTTTTTTTGATATAAACAGCATGCAGCAAGTGCATAGAGTTTTAAAAGGTTGTGGATCAAGAGACATACAAGGGGATGTTTTTTATTTGTGTCAAGTGATTTATGCTTAAAAGCATGGATCTGGCAATTAATACTATAGATTACATTTAAGATGATTTATTTTTATAGCTGCAGCATAAAAAGGTATGATTGTATCTTAAAACATAGCAAAACTAGTCATTATTCTAAAAAGATGTTTCAGATGCATAAAGACTAGCCGAAAGAACTGGATTAAAGAATACAGCACAGACCATCTGGCAGAAAAAAATGTTCCAAATTTTAATTTAACCATCTGGGAACTTTTTTGTCAGAGCATTTAGAAACCCAATAATCCACTAATTTTGGCTAAAGTGTTTCTGCAAAAAATCCTCCTGTGTTTATCAGAATTTAAAGGTACAACCACTCATCCTGTTTTGCATTTTGTTGGTTTCATAATTTATAAACATAACTTTATTGATATGGAAAGCAAAAAAAATAAAAATGATTGCGAAGGTTCTAGAATGTATTGCCTTGGTGGTTATATAGATGGATACATATGTTGTGCAAAACTCTCAATGCTTATTTTTCTGAATTGTATAGTTTCAAATTTGAACTTGTTACTTATCAATTTCTGTTCTTTACCACACAGCTTGCTGCGTATAACTGGCTAGTGAGACAAAATTCTTGGACAAAGCATTACACTCTTCTCAGTATCATAATAATAGCCCACTTTTGATGGCCATATAGTTTTCAACAGATAGAATCTGACAGTTGTGAAATCTCAAGATAAATGGTCCTTTGGTGGCTTCCAGCACTGAATAAATTCTATAGCTATGAATCATTATCAGAGAACCAGCCATGTGGAAATGACAAAAAAGAATAAATAATTGTAGACTTGAGTGCAGGAAAAAAAATCAGGTGTCATACTTTTTTAATTAAAAGCAGCTGCTTCAAGGCCATATAGTTTGCATTATTCTACACATGCCTAATTATAATTTGGCATAAGATGAATTTTTGGTAGTAGAGCTAAGCCATTCAATTGTCTTTGAGCTTTCTGAAATGATCCATGTAAAAATAGTTTTGTCTGGATATTGTATATGAACATGTATGTGCTGCTGTGAAGCATGTTCTGTATCTACCTGAAAACTTATAACATTCTTTTGGAATATTATAATTTAAAAATTAGGAACATCTCTTGAGTTGAAAGTACTTCTCTCTAATCAATCAATACGAACAAGCTTAACAATGTGCACCATTTAATCTTTATTCTAAGGCTCACTTCATGACCTCGTTTAAGACAAAGCGCTTTACGGAACATCAACAATTAGCATCGCTGTCCTTTTAAACATTAAAAAAGAGAATGTCAAACACCACCTTCACAGGCTGGACTGGCCTTTCTACTATTCTTTTCAGGGAAAGGAGAAATAAATACATCCCATACAAGATCAGGATTGCTGAAGGGAAAGGTTGAATCTTGTTCTTTGGCCTTTTTAAAAATAAAACTCATTAAGGAAAATATTTAGCCTAGTTTTCTTAGATATAGTCACATCAGCAGATTTCTGTGTTTTGTTTTGATTAAGAACAGTAATAAAACTCTTTCCTAAAAGAATCTAACTCTATTGCTTGACTTCTATCAGAAGGCAATCTATTTATCCACTCAAGAATCTCCTTGATTAATACACTTATTAATTTTGGTGTATCTCCAGCACATTTCATTTGTCTTCTCATTCCAGGTGCTGATTGTTACTGTGTCCCATCTTGAAAAGGAAGAAGATATTCTGAATGTGTCATGTAGTCTATAATCGACTAAGGTGTCTATTTGTAAGAAGCAGCAATTCAATCAATCATTCACAAGAAAAGATGTGGTTGCCTTGAAGCATTACAGATCTTCATACTCTTATACACTGGAAACATTTTTTGTAGACAAAATTTGAAAGGCTACACATAGATTCTGTTTTCACCCATAAGTTTACCTCAGGACAAAGAGTGAAGATATATAGAGCAAGTATAACATTCACTCACTGAATCAATGCTTTGCTTCACTGAATGTGATGAAGAAAGATAGCATTATATTTTAGAAAGTAGCATTATAAAAGTCTGTATTTCTGTCCCTTCATATATTGATTTTTAAGGCAACCTAATATGACATATTTCTATGTAACCAAAATAAAGCTGAACTTGTAAGATAGGTGTGTTTTATTTGTAAACTATGTGTTTTCCTTTAAAAAAAGCAAGGAAAATGCAAGAAACATTAACTTGAGAGAGAGAGAGAGAGAGAGAGAGAGAAAATAAAGGACATATATACATTTGTAACCAATACTATTCTTTAATTAGAGCAAATACAGTTATGAAAACTGTACATTATCCATTTTGGTTTCCAGAAATTATAAATAAAGCAGCTCATTAGATAAAAGAGTTCATTCACAGCAAGAAATTTTAAATAGACAAAGTGACATATTTAAATACATTGGCAGGATTATAAGCTGTCCAAAATGTAGTGTACAATATTACAACCAACTATAAATAACCTTTATGTAAAATACAGCAATGCACATTTTAGAAAAATACTAACAATTTTTTATTGGAGCTTTACTCTTAAAAAAGCTTATAAATCATATTTATAAACAGAAACAACATGTTTAATTTATAAATTTTCAAAAGCCATACTTTTTGGATTTTTAAATACACATGTAATATTGTGTTACAAAATTAGCATAATCAACAACTAAATTGGGCCTGTTGTAGATAAGCATGTTTACATAAGGCTTGTTAAAATTTAATGTTCAGATTCTTAATGAAGAAATATTTTTCTAAACTTGTAAGTAAACTATGTTTCGTTTCTTTAAAAAAACATATATAGTTGTTACATTTCATTTGCTGCCTTTTTGTGTTCTTCTCAATTACATACTGGTCAAAATACAGGACTGTCAACCCATTTCTGCAAAAATGCCACTATATTATTTTCCTGCACTAAGCAGCTCCAATTTCTGAGAATTATTCCAAACCAATTCAGTTAGAATGGGCTGCCTTTTGTGATAACTAATGTAATTATGAGAAATCATTCTACTAAACCATGCAAATAATAGTATTAGTAATAATAATCATTAATAATAATAATATACAATAGGATTAAATATCTATTGAAAAGCATAATTTCTAAGAGCTAAAAATAAAAGAAAACCCAAGTCCTATATCTTTTATTTCAAATTAAAACGCTGACTTTCCAAATGATCACACCGTGTACAGTTTTCTGATAAATAAATAAGCATGCTCCTTTACTATATTTATTTCAGTGGGGAGCGTAAAACATGGATCACATCATCAAAACAAAGGACTGTACATCTAACTGACACAAAGAATCAAATTAAAATTTGAGGCTTAAGTTTTGAGTGGCTGAGGTAAGATGACAGACTTTGTTAAGCAACATTGAAGGCATC
Organism: Boaedon fuliginosus; assembly: GCA_027560395.1. Taxonomy (NCBI): domain Eukaryota; kingdom Metazoa; phylum Chordata; class Lepidosauria; order Squamata; family Lamprophiidae; genus Boaedon; species Boaedon fuliginosus. Next base: position 31,919 of record JANHGC010004551.1, on the reverse strand, counting down.
AAGCTGATAGTCATTGTTAAAGATTTAAATGCTCTACCTGAATGTATTCAACATGAAGTGTAATCTTTAAAAATAGTTATGTATGATAAGTTGAATTAACAGATTTTACTGTATAATCAGGAAAGGCTTTAATCCTAACAGAATTTGAACACAACTGGGCAAAATCTCACATTGCCGACTAACTGGCAAAATGCTTCTCAAAGTCTCCCACTTTGCTAATTCAGCACGCTGCTATAACTTGATAAACCCTACAGCATTTTAAACAATTCGACTTGCTGGTATCACCAAGAAGATATAAACTATGGCTTAAAAAGTTCATCATAGTGTATTGCCTGCTAATCCTGAAAAATGACTTTTCTATCTTACATTTTAAAATAAATATTATGTAGAAATAGAATTTGCCAGAGTTCTCACTCTGCTTATAGCACAGGCTTTATTTGTTTTCTCCAATACAGGTTAAAAACCAGTGAAGTTTTCCAGGCTGGTCAACATTATTATATTACTCCTGTACAAAGGCTTTAAATAAATAGCAAGTGAGCAGAAATCATGCATAAGCAAATGAAATGCAATCTCCCAGAAAATGGCAGAGATTTTAAAAGCAGCAGGTAATGGAATAAGACTGGTGAGTGATGCTGCTAACTATTTCTTCTAATGAGATAGGAGTGAATACTGGAATCTCCTCCACAGCAACAGAATCCTCTGAACACATTCCTCTGGCAGTCACTTTCCCATCTCCCCCCACCAAAAACATCAGACAGCAAAATAGTAAGGCAGCTGTTCGGTTCCATCAACAAAAGTGCAGCTCCGTACATTTCCAGTTTAGTTATACTCTCTGTTCAAACAGATGGAGTAACCAACACACTTTATTTGTTGGAGTGCTTCAGAAATCTGGTGTATTTGATGATGACTTTTCCCCCAACAGTGGCTGCTTCCTTCAGCTTTCAGGACCTCAAAAGCCCTTGGGCTGAATTTTCCAAGTTTCCACATTTCTCGTGTCCCATCCTAATTCCATGCCTCCTTCCCTGTGTCTGAACATGACTCGTGCCATTAAAAAGGCTGATGACACAACTGCTGAGAACTGTGGGCTTACGCCACTAGTTGTCATGACTTCACTGAAGGATCAAAACAGTTATATCATTAAGTAACTATGTTGAATCACATTCAGGCATAGCCAAAATTAAATTGGGGAGACATGAAAGTTTACAAATCATTTTAAAATGGGAAAATGTTGGGGAAGGGTAGAATTTCTGTATGGGAAGTATAAAAGCATTCTTACCTTTCTTAATTCCAATCAAGTTAGGAAATGGACAAAAAGAATGGCTAAGCCAATATTCAAGAGCATTACCATGACAATCATGACTGAATTAGGACCCTAAAAATGGAAAAAAATAGATGTGATTACACTTGCAAAGTAAATAAAATGCTTCAAATGATCTCATGATGACAGAATTAAAGTACTCATGCACCTTACAAAACCTTTGAAAAATGAAAAATTTTGAAATTGAAAGACCTTGCTCCTGTTTAAAAATTCACATATTTATTTTCTGAGATGTCCAAATAGCTATAATCTTGTAGTTAAATGTAAATAAATAACTTGAGAAGTCAGGAAATGCTGTGAAAAGAATGAATAGCTTTATAATTTCAAACAGTTTAAATTGTAGATGTAAATGAAGATATGATTTCCAGATGGTATGTAATCAAATTATATCAGAGAGAAAGCATTAATCATATGCTATGTATGGAATTGAAGCACATTAATTAACTAAGAAATAATAATAATGGAAATGGAATGTGAAGTGAATTAGATGATGTGATACCTGGAAACGTGCAATGAGATACTGTGTAAAAGAAAAACAATAAAAAATTATTTGGAGAAAGAAAAAAAAATAACTCTGGAATGTAATCAGTCAGATTCTGGTAATTTGAAATAATCCAGAATGAACAGGTGTTCTCTTACAATTTTCTTGCTTATTTTATTTTTTATTTCTGTCTGTCTTTTTTTATTATGTTTTTGATAGATTTGGTTATATTTCATTTTTGCATGAAGACAGATGCAAAGAACAAATTAAGCAGTTCTGCTTTCTCTCTACTCCCTCTTACTTTCTTGCCATCTTATCCCATAAGTGAACTGATTGGTTAAATGTTAAAAAAATAACATATTTTAGCATTTGTTTCCTGATTGATTACAATAGAATATTATCAATTTCCCTCAATCTTGTTGGAAATGTTGAGTTCATCACTGGTCAATTCTATCAACTCTTGGGTTTATAGAACCCATACCTTTCTCAGACCGTTTAACTAACTTGTATTTTTCAAGTCAATCTCATCTCTTAGGGCTGCCAGCAGTAAGTTACATTCCAATCCATCTAAATGTGTTGGAAGAAATATCTTTCTGGGTTCAGTTCCATGTGGGGAAAACACTGGAAACATAGAGACTGTTTGGAAAGATGGTTTAATGATGGATAGGATCACATGCCTTGGAGCTCCAGGATGAAAA
>JANHGC010004551.1:7527-21415 GCA_027560395.1 Boaedon fuliginosus | reverse complement strand
CGCCGCCTCGAGTTCCCCATTTGGGGAAGAGAGGCGGGATATAAATCCAATAAATAAATAAATAAATAAATAAATAAGAGTCTTTTGATCTAGCATGTTTTTCAAAGTTAAGATTATGAACATTTTGAGACTAAATTTATTTGAAACTTAAATCAAACAGGATTTAAAGAATGGTTCCCTCTTTTGTTGTTCCTGTTGAACTACAGAACATCTGGGGAGTTGTGCTAGCTGCAAATCCAATGTTTGTGAGTTATTTCTGTTGCGCCCAAGATAGACCTGTTGTCACAACTTTGTACAATGACAGTCAGTTGGGAAAAATGGCAACAAAATGCCTGAGTCATATTGCATAAAGTAAAATAAATAAAAGTATACGTGTTTATAAAAAACAATGTTCTTGTTACTGTTTAAAACACAAGATAGAGAATAATTTATAATAATTATAATATAATTCATAGTAATAACAACATAATAATTGTGACCTTATAATATATAAATTATAATAGTTATTAATTATAATAAGAATATAATAATTGTCACCTTATCTCTTAGTAACCATCTCATAGTAACTGTGAGAGGGACCTTGGGAGTCCTAGTGAACAATCACTTAAACATGAGCCATTAGTGTGCGGCAGCAGCCAAAAAAGCTAATACAATATTTGGTTGTATAAAAAGCATAGAATCAAAATCACGTGAAGTATTAGCACCCTTTATAAATCCTTAGTAAGACGACACCTGGAACACTGCATCCAGTTTTGACTACCACATTACAAAAAAGATGCTGAGACTTTGGAAAAAGTGCAAAGAAGAGAAACTAAGGTGATTAAGGGTCTGGAGACAAAAACGTAGAGAGAACAGCTGCAGGATTTAGGTATGGCCAGTCTAGAGAAAAGAAGGACTAGGGGTGACATTATAGTAGTATTCCAGTATTTGAGGGGCTGCCAAAAGGAAGAGAGGATCAACTTATTTCTAAAGCACCAGAAGGCATAGCAAGAAACAATGGATGGAAACTAATCAAGGAGAGAAGCAACCTGGAATTAAGGAGAAACTTCCTAACAGTGAGGACAATTAACCAATGAAAACTTTTGCCTTCAAAAGTTGTAGTGATTCATCATTGGTGGTTTTTAAGAAAAAGACTGGAAGCCATCTCTCTGAAATGGTATAGGATCTCCCACTTGAGCAGGGGTTGGACTAGAAGAACTCCAAGGTCCCTTCCAGATCTATTCTGATTGATTGATTGGTGATCTTTGATTGCTTGCTCACATACATTTCATTATATGTATGGTACTCCCCATCTTATAATCACAACTGGGACCAGAATTTCTGTGGCTAAGTAAGGTAGTTCTTAAGCAATTTGCACCCAGTTTAACTATCTTTTTGTTGTTAAGTGAGTCATTTTGTTGTTAAATGAATCATGCAGTTATTAGGTGATTCTGGCTTCCCCCATTGACTTTCCTTGTCAGAAGCCAGCTGGGAAGGTCACAAATGGCGGTTACATGATTCCAGGATGTTGTGACCATCATAAATACATTACAGTTGCCAAATGTCTGAATTTTGATTCTGTTGCAATAGTTGGACCAAATCATAAGTTACCTTTTCATTTCCATTGTAACTTTTAATGGTCACTAAACAAATTGTTATCAGTTGAGGACTACCTATCCCTGACTATCGGACCTATGTTATCCAGTCAAGTAATGAAATATCTGAAAGCAAACAACCAAGTACAGCGCACAGTAAGGACTCCACAGTTCAACTCCGAGCTATATATATTCTCTTAAATTGGAATTTATTACGATTTATAGACAAAATCTACATGCACATAACTGTAATCAAAAATATGTTATGTTTGCATATTTTGGTTACACATTTATTTCGGTTATAGCACATTCAGCTGAAATTCTCAGGATATTTTGCAGAAATATATATCACAAAACAAACAGTAAAAGATACTAAATCATTCTGAAAATGGAAAGAAGTAACTTTGATTTTATCTGTAAAGGGTTTCCTCAAAGTAACTAATGTGAGAAAAAGTTCACAATTTCAGCCTTAACAAAGGATACGCTATATTTGACTCAAACGGTAACTGAATCCTGCACTTAAATTAAAAATAAACAAATAAAAAGTTTAAAACTAAACAGTATTTTACAAAGACTATCAGTCTTGCAGTGCATACAACAGTTGTTCCTATCCTGATGTTCCCTACTCATGCTGGATGGATGGGAATTTAACAGGACAGCTCAGAAGGCATCAGATTGTAGAAGGCTGATGCCCAGACTCCAGTCCAAAGGTAGACCAGTGCTGCATTAAAGAGGAGAAGAATCACTCATATAATGCAGAATTGAGGACAACTATGTCTTCCCTTTCTGGATTTTTTTTATCCAGGCAGACCTAGGCTTTATAGATCCTATTTCTGATTTTTAGTTGTGTAGATTTACCCTGTCATTGACCATTAAATGTCAGAAATCTTGCTTTGCACAAGCTCTTTTCAACTAAAATAGTGTAAAATTATATTTTCCTACATTATTGACTTTCAGGACATTTTAGCCCAAGAAGAGGGCGTTGCTTAGCTACAGTTAGAAAATGTAGGGAACTGCCAGAAAAGGAACTACCATAACTTATTAACATATGATGTGCTCTCAAAGCTGCTAGTTGTAGGGGTGAGCTGTTGCAAAGAACTTAAACTTCTCCAAAAATCCCTATCTTTCTCTGAGTTGATTGATTGGTGGCCAGGATTATATTTACACAGGGATGTGTGTGCATTAGCAATATACAAAATGTTAATTATTTTCTCTTACAAATAACTGCACCCAGATGACACACTGTAAAATGAAAAATGGATTGTTTATGTGTAAAAATAATAAAAAAATATATTTATAAAAAAAACTTATAAATGCATAAAAGATATAAAGGTTACGATAACTTTCTGTAATAAAAAGGTGACGTTAGGTATCTTGCCCTCTTTTCCAGGACATGCATTCTTACAAGACATTACTGTACACATTATCTCAAAACTATTCATTCATGAATTTTTAACAGCAATATAATGCATTGTACTATGTAAATAAAGCAAAGATTCCTTCTGCACCTGGTTGATAGAAACCCGGAGATAGTTCTCTGGCAACTGCTCTAGCAACATCACACTCCTGACGAGCAGACTGAGAGGCTTGTTCTGCAGCATCTGCTTTAGCTCTTGCATGTGCAGTTCTGTGGGGGACATAGAAATGTTCTTGAGCATAAATGTTCTGGTACAGGAACATCTCTACTTCTGGGAAAAGAGATTATATACATGTGCATTTAGGCATCCTATAAAGGCTGCTGGTGTTAAATAATTTTGAAACTCTTGCACAATACACATCAACACATTTCTTAATATTTTCTGTAAGAGAATATAAAGTTATACTAAAACAATCTAATATTTGAAGAATTTTTACATAAGGAAACTACAATTGTAAAGAGAAGGGTACCTATGACCCTGCAGATGTAGTTGAATGGCAACTTTCTGCCTCAAATAATCAATAATGAGGAGGGTGCTGGAAGACCACAGGCACCACATGTTTGGAGATTTTAGTTCTGAAAAAAAAAAGTTAGGGGGAAATGACAGAAATTTTGAAATCTGTCCTGGTATGCAGTTAGTACAGCATTTCCTCTGATACATAACAATCGAAGTGGTCATATTCAGGCAGACGAAAGTACATCTTCAGAGAACTATTTACTCTGCCTCCTGTCATGTTCCTAAAAGCTTTCAACAACCATGAAGAACAAGGATCTAAGCTTCAAATTAGTAGAGAACTTTGCCCATTTCTTTAGAACTGACATATTCACATTCATCCTTGATAACTGCAAGAGGTGGCCCCCATCATGTTGCTAGTCTTGCTCCAACTGATGTTAAACTCTGAGCCATTTTATTGCCTAGATGTCCTGCAAGTTCTTCACATGGCCCAACAAAAGACTTCTGGTCCGTTTCTATATAGCCGTTAAAATAAAAGTAACAAGGAAGGGTCTTCAAGTCCTATTATACACCCTTTTCCTGGAAAAAGACTATACAGTGTATTAAATATCAAACCCAGAACATTAAAAAGTAGCATTTTGCAGATAAAAAATTTACAACAATATTGTTCTTACAGCATTAGGGATAATGTTAAGCTTTCATCTAGGACTGGTTTCCTGCAGAGGGGAGGACCTTTTAAAGTAACCACTTCTCCACTGACGCCAAGCAGCAGTTCATAGGCCACAACATGACAGTGAGCAAGACTGTAGATCCCTGCCTTTGAATTGATGTAACTGGAAACTTGTCATGGTAAATTATCTCAAGATGTTCAGGGCTTTGTATACTAATTGATTCCGACATATCAAATTGGGTTTGGTAAGAGACTGTCAGCCAGACATATTTTTTAGATGAATAAATTCTTTGTAAATCTATGGCATACTTGTTAGTGTCTCAGTTACTGTACAGTGTACCAACTGTAACTTCTGGACATGTCTCAACTAAGCCTTACCCCGATAATAATTACAGTAATCCAATCTTGAAGTTCCCAATGCATGGATTAATCATCATGATGTAGCATCCCATTCAGAATGGGTACTGATACCAATAGAAGTAGACAGCAAATACTCAACCACAGGTGTCACTTGGGCTCAACTGACAGTTAATGTTTAGAGCATGCAATCCCATCCACAGCAGGTAAGTAATAGATTAGTAATCCTTATCCAGTCCACCATAGCATTCAAAACCATGCACAGCCTTCTAGAATTCCTATATTAGAGAAAAATGTACTTGTGTGATATATCTTTCAGGAATTCTCTAGTAACCTCACTAGTTTTTATAGATATGAAATTCCATTGGAGACAATGCATTTTCTTGGTCTGTCTCACATTACGATTGTTAGGGACTAACCTATAATCTTCCAATGCTATTCTTTGGAAATAGCTCTATCTGAAGTTAAGAGTGGAACCAATACATAAAAGTGCTACAAATATTCAAAATCTGTGGACCCAAACCAGGAAAATACTGTGGTCAGTTTTAGAGACAACCTTAAAGAAACTATGCAGAGACAGCAGCTACTATTGCCTATATCAATAAATATATAGTAATTCTAGTCAATCTTGTGGAATTAATTCCCTATCTCAATGGCCTATCTCAAAGGACTGACAATGATGATATTAAAAGTTGCTGTGAGATCAAACAGGGCCAACAGACTAAACTATTTCTGTCCCTTTCCCAGCATAGGTCACACATTATCACAATCAAACAACCAGATTAATACATTTTGCATAAGCCTTCTGTACTTAAAAGGAACTCAGCTTGGTTCATGTGATATAAGCATGATATAGAAGTTATATCTAGTAATAGTTCTTAAGATGAATAAAGTCAACATTTTTACTAGGAAAGTATTTAAATGAAAGAATAAAATTACAGATCCCTTGTAGTAGAGGGATTGCCAACATTTTCAGCTACTTTGACAGCATGTTATGGATCTTGTGGATCAAAGGATTTATTCATTCGCAAACTTGTTGCCAGGGTGGTACAGCTCAATGGAAAACAAGGAAGTCAAGTGTGGAGGATCTTTCAGCACCACACAGCAATCTCTATTTCCGGAAAATAAAAGAACCACAAAGCTTACTTATTTATCTAATTAATATGAATACTATTGGTATAAGCAGCTGCAAAGATTTCTAAAGACAACCCATAAATTAAGTAAGGTTGATGGTTATTTTAAGAAAAAAACCAGGATAATATGCAATCTGTTGAGATCATACAATCCTTTTATCAAAATATTTTACATAAATATTAAAAGACTAGTGACCAAATTAATCTTTGCTATAAATAATTGAATGTCTGTTTAAAAAAAGAAATAAAACAGCTAGCATATCAAAAAGATGAATGAATTTCAGAAACTTATTCAACCTTGTAGCAATTACTATTATCTCAGTCATTCTGATATTCTTTATCCATTGCTTAAAACATGAACAATTGAGACAAGAAGTATACTGATGTGGGAGTAGTAACTGTCAGAAATAAAATATGAAGATAGAGGCAGGTAGTATCACAGGAAAATAATAGACAAAGTGTGTATGTTTCAAAGCACAATTTACCACAGAGCACATCCATGCATGCGGATGTGTAAAGAACGTATCAAAATAATTAGCTTTAAGGTTACCCAGTGTTATTAGAAAAACTCCTACACATTAATCTATTTCCATTCATGCATGGTAACACAAGTCTTATTCCAGTTTTTTTTTTAATCTACATCTCTAGTTTCTAGGAATTACTGTATTCCACAATTTCTTTAATTACTTCATCTGGAAATTTATTTTGTGCTATTCTTCTTACTCTGTTTTAATCAGATTATATTAAGAAACAAACCCCAGCCTTTAGTAAGGCATTAGTAAATAGAAAATTACAATACTACCTAATTTTTCTGTTTCGAAAGAAACTTGGGTTAAGCCTGGAAAACACCCAGGGAGCAGTTTGGTAAATAAATAAATGATGATAATGATGATGATAATGATAAAGACAGGCAAGAGGAAGATGAGAAATTATTCTTCTACTCCCATATTGCTATCAAAATGATCCCCAGAGCAAACCTGACTTAAAGGAGACTTTGTCTTAATGTTACATTTACAAGTTAACATGCAGAGACAGACAAATCTTCTTAACCAGAAAATTCCAAAGTCTGCATTCAGCAAAACAAATTGCTGTAGAGATTCTTAGTCATCCAAATTATGGTTATCCCAAAGGTGCTTTTTCAGGAGGCAACTGGACTTTCTTGATTTTTTTCTTTGAAGGCATTTCACTTCTCATCTAAGAAGCTTCTTCAGCTCTGACAGGATGGTGGGGAATGGAAGGATTTATATTCCTTGCAGACAGCTGGTCATTTGCATTCTTTTAGAGCTTCTTGAATGAGAAGCGAAACTTCTTCAAAACAAGGAAGTCTCCTGAAAAAGCACCTTCGGGTCAACTATAAGCTGGATGACTGAGAATCTCTACAGACTTCATTTATGCAATTTGGGATGAACACCCTTTGAATGGTGTGGGAGTAGGAATGGACTTCCAGTTTAGCCTGGCTGCTGGACCATTGGGCTTTGATTATAAAAGAAATAATTCAAAATCTGATAACATTTACCAAACGTCCTTGGTCATGCTGGGCTTTGCTCTGTGACAAAAATGTCAAATTTTTCTCCTTCTTCTCCTCTTCCTCCTTTGTGGAGTGCAAAATCCAGCCTTACCTAGGAGCTCTTTGCCTAGCGCCTTTTTTGGCATGCAACAGCTCTGGGGTATTTTTTGCTTTTTTTTTTTTTGCAGCTTAATCCCAGCTCCAAGTCTGTCCCAACAGCTAGTCTGTCCATGCCTCATCAGCACTGAAAGAAAGAAAATGGTGGAGGTGGTCAGCCGGAGTAGTGAAGCACAGAGTAACAAGAAGTGTAAAGGGCACAGATAGGGTAGAAAGGTAAGTATGTTGAAATCCACCTTCAAACTGCCAAACATCCAAAATTTAATAATGTAACCTCAGGCACAGGTTTGTAAGTCCCATTGTGACTTTGAATGGTTGCTAAATCATTATGGCTGTATGTTGAAGACTATCTGTATGAAAAAGGTAGATTCCAGGCCAAAATGGTTTGGATGATTTGATCCTTGCTTTCCATGTATAATATTGCTAATAAGGTTTAATTGTCTCTTCTTGGGCCAAGCAAACACTTGAGAAATGGGCAACAGGGTAAGCAACATAATATCATGGTGCAGGATACAATGCTTGGCCTTGGTTTGGTTTCTAACCCTAGCAGTACCAAAAAGGAAATTACTAGCACTGTGTTCCTATGCATGGTTTATCCTTCTGCTAATGGCAAACTCCTACACATGGGGACATTTTTCAGATCTTCGTGTGTCACATCTTTGTAGAGAAAGTGACTAACAGATGGAATAAGAATGTGCTGTTTCTGTCATCACAGTTATGAATCTAACTATACTTTTTTATAAAAAGAACCTCTCCAGTGTTCACTTTTTAAAATAGAGCTGGCATTCAAAGCTACTAAAATTCTTTTCAATATGTTGAATTAATTGGTATATGTCATTAATAAAGGAAAAATTGGTAGGTAACAATAGCCACATTGTAGTACACTATTTTTTAACAGTTAGAATTGAATAATGGAGTACCATTCAACTGGATCTGAACTTAACCCCTTCAAGATACCCAGATCAACTAGAGTTCTTTTATAATTTTTTCCCCATATGTACTGCCAATCCTATAAAGAAAACGCGTACAAAATGCTCTATAGATGGCATATATGTCCAGCAAAATTAGCAAAAATCTATCCGGGCACCGCAGCTAATTGCTGGAAGTGCAACTATGTTGAAGGTACCTTCTATCACACATGGTGGACCTGCCCGAAGGCAAAGGAGTTCTGGGGCAAAGTAAAAAGAATGATTCACAATGTTCTAAAGTAGGAAATAGTAAAAGATCCAGAATTTTTTTTATTGGGAATACTTCCGGAAGACCTTAAAAAAGAGGAAAAACATATTTTAATACATATTATCACTGCCGCCAGGATTGTATATGCTCAAAAATGGAAAGCAAGTGACATCCCAACGGAAGAAAAATTAAAAAGCAAAATTATGGAATGTGCAGAGATGGACCGTTTAACGATGCTTTTGAAAGATAAAGGGGACTCAAATTATTATAAAATATGGGGAAAATGGTACGACTGGTTTGGAAAAGCAAACAAAAAATCATGGAGTTAAGACAATAACTGGGAATAATGACGATGATAATAATAATAAAAAACAGATAATAGAGAAATAATAAAGAACTAGAGTAACTAGAATAAGGTTAAAAAGAATCAAAACTGTAAATAAGATATGAGTGAATACAGTATTGGATAAGAACACTGCTACCAAAAAGGAAAACTATGATCACTTGTGTTTCTTTGTATGTTATTTGTGTTAATGTTAATGTAATGTTTTTAAAAACTTGTACAATAAAAACTTTTTTTTTTAAAAAAAAGAAAGTAAGTCTACAATGATTTGATTGAAAGTAAGTAATCCAATCTGTTCTTCTCACCAGATATACCATCCTCACTGTCAGGGAACTTCTCTCTGCTAGAGGGTGGGACATACTTTGCTAGAGAGAAATTCCCTGAGGGTGGACTCCAGCAGGAGTTGGAAGACAAAACTTGTGGTCCTGGTGACCAACCCAGATTGGATCCTGCCACATTATTCTGGGACACATATACTTGCTTCATTCATGCGTAATGAATCAATTAATTATTCTCCTTTCATACCCATTTATATTTATATGGAGACATTCTCTAATAAGAACACCTTTAAACTTTCATTACGGGGTAATTTTCTTTCCAGCGCAACTACAACCTTTTATAATAGGCATCGTTGTGTTGAATGCAATGTTTAATTGGCTGCAGCAGGCGGCCGCGTCTAATTGAACCCGGCTGATCTCAAAAAGCTCAGCAGAGTCAAGTATTGTTGATACTCATATCAGAGACCACTAGGAAATCTCAAAGGTGTAAATTAGATTAGAATGTTGAAAGAATGTCTCAGAAGAAAGTAAGAGCAACCACTTCCCTATTGCTGCCAAGATAACTATGTCATTGTGTCTATGAATGACATACAATTAGAATAGAATAGAATAGAATAGAATAGAATAGAATAGAATAGAATAGAATAGAATAGAATAGAATAGAATAGAATATAGCTGGAAGGGACACTGGAAGTCTTCTAGTCCAGCCCCCTGCTCAAGCAGGAAAACCTGTACCATTTCAGATAAGTGACTGTCCAGTCTCTTCTTAAAAACCTCCAGTGATGGCCATGATGCTTGGGATTGACTGTCTTGAAAAATGTAAACAATTTTTGCATTTTTTTCTATGGTGAGAAGTGCAGAATAATGCTAATTTTGAGGACTAACCTAGTCTCAACTTGCCCTGACAATGAACTTTGCAAAATTATATATAGTTAGGTTAAAGTGAATTAATTTTTCTTTCATCCTTGCAAAATTATATATAGTTAGGTTAAAGTGAATTAATTTTTCTTTCATCCTTACTAAGGAGGCCATCTGCAAGCCTACTTTCTCTTCCCACCTCAAGTCTTGTGGACTAATTGTCTATTTTTATTGAAATCATAGTTTAAGGTGTATTTACCATATCATATTTCTTTTGAAGTAATTTGATTTTAGTGCTATTTGAAAAAAGAAAGAGTATAAACATTCTGGATTTCACATACTGGGTCAAACAAAGAACTTGACCACATTTATTTGAAGTCCTTGAGTTATGGAAGTAGCACAGGTAATATTCTGAGATACATAGGGCTTGATAAGGTCAACCTATAGATTAAACAACCCATGGATGTGATATAAAGAAAAAATGAAGATTACGTGGAATTTCTCCCTTTTTATTCAAATTGATTCTCTATTATGTCAATAAGCTTTAGGTACTGATAAGCTCTGACCCTTAATATAAACAGCCCATTATTGAGCTTCTTAATGGGATCTAAACTCAGAGGCAAAGTGATTACATTAAATTCATTTGCTCCTACCACTGTAATGTGTTCAGATGTCAGTGTCAGGATGACCAAGTGATAAAAAAAGGAAAAGAAAAGAAAAGAAAAAAGAAAGGAAATGAAGCTTTGAACCGAGATGTACAGATCTGAAGGCAGGTTCTTCTGAGATTTGTATGTTTTCTTACTGAATTACTTTCTGTGATAGTCACAAAAGTGAAGCAAAATTGGTGTCTTTATTAGGTCAGAGGGCAAACTGGTCAGGTGGCAGGCAAGTGAATTTCAATTCATATTGCTGAGCTGACCTGTCTTCATTCCTATTGAGAATGTTATCTGATATGTAATATTTTGGAATGTTGTAATATTTTGGAAGCTTTATATGCCCTAAATATAATGAGGAGGGAGATATACTATTCCATTTCTCCTGGAAGATTTCCTACCAGGGCATGAAGTCCTCAGACTGACAAAAAGTCACTAACTAAGCATAATATTTAAACAATAAAACTCAGACAAGAGACAGCAAAGGTATCTAAAAATGTTGAAAGAACACAAAGATTAAAGGAAGAGTAACCAGGACATGTCTTAGTGAACAGAACCGAGTCAGAGAAAGAGATGCCATGAATAAGGCATTTTAAGTAGACTCTCTTCATAAAGACTTCAGTCTCCTGCCTCCTACATATCTCCTGTCTCATTCTTTACTTGGTTGCTGGAGAACAAACTGTGACAAGCTCTAGAATCTTCACAACAGCTGTGTTTTAAGATGGGCACTCCTAAAAACCCTTTAAATAAATAAAATAAAAATAAATGAATACCAATACTTATTTGAAACACGAGATATTTTTGAGGTAAATACAATTTTCTTGTCATGATGATCCTACTGTTTGCATCTGCGCACTTTTTCCAACATGTCTATACATTCTGGGTGTTGTTGCTGCTGCTGCTGATGGAGGCTGTCCTGGCCAATCCAGCTCTGATTTCAGTTGGGTGAAGGAATAGTTGCTACTTATGATTGGAACTAAGTACCCCATTGTACTTACAGGGATCATCTTCTATCTCTCCGTTTCCCCCGCACAGCCTAATCTGCACTAGCTACACGTTAAGTACTGTGCCAATTTTTAAGTACCACATTTTGGCTAAATTGGAACAGGTTAAGAAAAAAAGACAATGAGGATGATCGTGGACTAGAAATTAAACCTGACAGAGACTTTGAAGGGATTGTGAAAGAGTAATTTGAAAAGAAAAGAGTAAGAATAGTAAACTAGTACTTTTCAAAGGATCTCACACAGAAGAATGTCAGTACTTTTTATTCTCTATTGTCCCAGAGTGCAAAATATGAAATGCATTTGAATCACAGAAAGCATCTCATCAAACGATAGGGGGAAAAACGTTAGAAGTGAGCATTTGTCAGTGGAACCAATTACGCAGACAGCTGGTGGTCTTCCCTAAACTGGAGGAGTACAAGAACAGACTAGACAGCAGTCTGACATGGATGCTTAATCGAGCTGCCTCGAGTTCCCCTTGATTGGGGAAGAGAGGCAAGGTATAAATCCAATAAATTAAATTAAATTAAATTAAATGACCTCTTCCAATTCTATGATTGCCATGATCACCTTTACTGCAGTATATATTTCTTTTAGGAATGGCCATTCTTCTATTTGTCCTTGCATGTTGCACATGGAATAGTACATTAAACTTAATAAACCATTAAAAAGATTAACTTCCCATTAATGAAATAAGAAAAAAAGTGGATAGAAAGCCACTTCCAACTCAGCTATTTTATTTGGACTAGCCAACATTCTGCTGTATGAAGCAAAGGTTATTCTGTGTCCAGACATCAACTGTACAAGTGATTCAAAATTATTAATGGCTGGGATTCTCCACCATTTCAGAAAATAGTTGATTAGTTTATAAGTAACCGAAGAAGGTATATACGGCATTCACAGCACTCTCTTCTAAGAAGGGACCTTTAAGTGAAGCAAAATTTGGGAAGATGTTGCTTTAACTGGCTGTTTCTATCTAAGTTAACATTGGATTTTATGGTTGTATAATTTCATTCTGGCAATAAAAGAACTGCTTAAATAGTCAATCACTCTAGCTCAGCTCTAGCTTTTTCAGGGAAAACAATTGGGGAGTATTTTTCCTTGTATTACAGAGATTTTTCTATATTGCTTTTGAAAGAAGATGGCTTATTGGAAATTAAAGCTTAGTTTCCCTGCTGATCCCTCTGGGAATTGATGTTATGAAGGCTGGTGGGTTGGTGAAATATTGGATAAAACACTTGTATCATGCCTGAATTTCCACCCCCTTCAAGGAACTGGGTGCAAGGGCACTATCACGAATGCTAGAAATTATGCCACTTCTGAAAAATGAAATTTAAGACTGTTAAGATAAATAGCAAAAAAGAGTGGTACATGCAAATAACGATCCTAATTCCAGTACCATTTAAGATAATGCAGATAATTTAATAAAGAGCTGGCTCCTACTCCAAGCATTGGGATAGCATGGGATTTGAAGTCAGGATACTAGCAGTCTGGTTGTGCTGGGGCCTAGTGAGAAGAGTAGTTGAAGAGTAGTTTTGTTTTTCTCCAAAGGATCCTGGATTAAAGTACTTTCATCATTTCCTTAGAGTTTCCCTGTGAATTGTCAGTGGCCAGGAATTGGGATCTTTCAGATGAAATCCCAAAATGGAGAAAACTATGAAGAACTTTTCAGGATCCAGAACAACATAATAACATGGATCTAGTTTAAGTCTAGTCCTTGTATGGATTTCTGAAATGTTCTGTCCTGATCTGTATTTCTAGAATTTTAGGCTACCGCATTGGCAAAACAGTGCACAGCTACAGAACAGATTTAACAGGTACAAAGAAAAGCAACAATGAATTATAAAACCCTCTAAAATATAAAAAATGTACATTTTGAAACAGTGTACTTTGGTGCATACTGTATTTCGCGAAGTATCTGTTTATGGTGCATTGTTACCTCCACCATCAAAATTCTCCCATCTTTATCAGTATAGATTTATCTGGCATTTATTGTTTCTTTAATATATAAAACTACCCCTCTTTTCTTCTGCTGTGCTAATGAAAAATATAATTTCTCAATTTTGGGATGTTCTAGTAATTGTACTTGCAAAGTATACTTTGCAAGAACTGGTACATCTGGTGATACTGCATATAATAAAGTTAACACAGTATTTATCAGAAAGGTTTTTATTTTTTGTTTGTTTAGCATATGGCATCTATAAAAGTCATGCAATCGTTGATATACAGCATTATACACATTGAAACAAATAAATATGAGTTTAAGTAACGCATCAATATATATATATATATGAAAGTCTTGGTGTAATCGGGTCTTTTCCCGTGTAGGCTTGAGAGTATCAAGGCAACG
>JANHGC010004547.1:91909-107592 GCA_027560395.1 Boaedon fuliginosus | reverse complement strand
GGAAGGAAGGAAGGAAGGAAGGAAGGAAGGAAGGAAGGAAGGAAGGAAGGAAGGAAGGAAGGAAGGAAGGAGCTGTAAGAATGCGCAAGCAAATGAGCAGCAGCTTCAGGTAGTTACAATAATAGCTAAATCAAAAGAGGAAGGAGGGTAAGTTCTGTCAGGAGGCACACCAGAATGAGGGAGGGAGCAAAGTAAGGTGAAAGAAGGATGGCTTGATTGTGTAGGTGAATGGGTTGGTAGAAAAAAACTGAAAAGTTGCAGCAACAATTCCTTTCCTCTTTTACAACTCCAGCTTAAATCATGCTTCCTTCCTGATTCTGAGTGTAGAGCTAGTTTGCCCCCTGTGGTGCACTTCTGGATTGCCTTCAATTGTGAACCAAACAGACTAGCAGTCTTAGATACCCAAACAACTACTCTGTTTAAACATGGTAGTTTCCTGGCTAATGTACCTTCGCCATATGCTAAAGAAATAAGTCCTTATATGGCTGATATAGAGAACGATATCCCTTACAGGAGAGTTTTCAGACTGTCCGTCACTGACCTCTTCTCTTGTAAGAGTCCTGAGTTCAACTTTTGCAAAAAAAAAAGTGGGGGGAGAAATATTTGGGTTTCATAGACATACCTTGCCCCTGAACAGCCTATTAAATTAATATCTTACTTAATTTGCATCTACCTTCTAGCTGCTTGTTTAATCCAGGCATTTCTTATTTCATATTCAGTTAGTTCTTGTATATATTACAAAGTAATTCTATAAACTTACGTTTGCTACAATTTAAAGAAAATTGCAAAGATAGATTTTTAAACAGGTATCATCATTGATGACTGACTGTCCTAAGTTCCAGGCCAGAATTTTACTTTATTTCTACCTGGAGTTGTTAGGAAATAAAACTGGAACATTTTAATGAAACATATTATTCCGCATCCAATTACAATTCTCTCTTGATCAAGTTGCAGGTGATTCATTTTGTGCAAGTAAACATTTTCTCCTCATACATGAAAAATTTCATTTGTCTTCTATAATGCTTTTGAACTATGTCATTTTCTAGCAGAGAGATACTGTAAGTACATAGTCCTTGACTTATGACCATAGTTAACCCTGGAATTATGGTCATAATTCATACTGATCATTAAGCAGGTCATCATATGACTCAATTTTGCAGCAATTTTTTGCAGTGATCAATAAGCAAACATCATAATTGTTAAGCAAACCCTTAAAATGCTTAGTAATCATTCATTCTATACTCAAAACTGTAATCCCATAACAATAGCCTTTCAGAATCTATTTGCCCTTGCAAAATACCTTCAACATGATAAACATCTCAACAAACATGACTCATGGTACCTACACAGACATGACCATGGACGCAACAATGTGAAAGATAAACAACAAAAGGTAACTTGCTGTTGCCTTTTTCTGAGATCCATATTAAGTTTTTTTATATCCAAATACAAGCTAAATTTAGCTGAGCTAAATCAATATAACTCCATTTCTATATAAGCAGCTGAAATTCTCTGGTGGTGTTGAAATGGAAACAAATAAATGATTCTAACTGAGAATATGAAAAACTGACAAATTATAAAAAAGTTTTGAACGATAATAAGTAATAAAACATTTACAACCAACCTACAGTATCTTCAAGACTTAAGTATAGCTTGATGTGCAAAAGTAAGACTTAAATATGTGATTACAAATAACACACAAATACTATCAAGAACATTTCGGTCTGGTGAACCAGCCCGGAGTACATTTCATGATCCATTCTCATATAAAAAATAGAAATGCTTAGATAAAACTTTTCTAACCTAGGGCAAGCCAGGTTAGCATGTACTGTTCTGTTCGTCTTGGCAAATGTATATTAAAAAAAGTTGTCAGTGGAATTTTCCAATTCACAGATAGAAAGTTATTCCATTAGTGTCTTAATAAGGGCTCTATCTTTTACTTGATAGAGCAGTAAAAAATCTGCAATTAGGAAACTATATGTGGGTACTCACCTTATGAGGCCTCCATCTTAATATGGGCGTAAACCTTTCCTCTCCAGAGTTCTTTCATACATTGACTTTTATTTTTTTATGTTAACATGAATGCTATCTTCAGCATTACAATACCATTGCAACAGTTTCTCTTAAAGTTCTACTTATTTATTTCAGGGAAATTGAACAAGCTGTTTAAGGTCTGAATTCATCATCTCACACTGAAAGTAATACATACCTGCCAACATTTCAGAATTGAAGATTGGGATAATGCTTTTTTTCATGCTCTTTCCCAAGCATGCATTCTAGCTCATAAGTTGAAACAGATGCAGCCAAACAAGATATAAGTAGCTTGAGATGGAACAGTATTTGGCCCAATCTAGAAATATGTTCAAATAATCAGTGTGAGCTAACTGGGGTTAGATCAAAGCTTGGTCCTAATAGTTATCCAAACTTTTAAGAAGCTTCTTTCCTTGCTTAGTTGAGATCAATAAATATCTGCTTGGTGATATAGCTAGCTAGCTAGGCAAACTGGAAATACTTCTTAGAAACTATTCCTGTGTCGGATGAATAACATATGTTTGAAAACATGAGATGATATTTTAAAATGTGGTTAACTAGTGGACCAAGAAGAGGCAAGTTTATTTTCACCTTCAGGCACGGCAGTTCATTCTTTCAGCTTAACGTATTGTACAGGATAACTGATAGAAAAGATTAGGAGAAAGAGTTGTATTTATCCAATCTTGACTTCCTGAAAAACTAGAGAATCCAAATCTAACTAACAAACCAACAAATCATTATACTATATATCATTATACCTTAAGGCACAAGACAGGTAAATCTGTAAAACTTTGAAATTATTTGAATTCATAATAATTCTTCTTCTTGGGACAAGGAATACATTGGAAATTGTACCAAAAGAGTTTCCCTTAATAAATTGCTCAGTTTTATTTCCTGTCACACAATCAACATAAATTATGGTCCAATTTTTGAAAATATTTTTGCTGATGTCAACAGTTAAAAATTTATGTTCTTAGACATGGTCAGTGATTGATAAAGCATCACAACAGCTCTACATATAGTTTTATAATTGCAGATTAGAAATTCTAGAGTTGTGCAAAGGATTTGAGAGGGTATTTGAACGGGGCAGTTTATCATGTGCATAAAATTCCTCCACTATACCTATATATGATTGCCTCCAAAGTTGTCTCCATTTGTATATGTGTACAGGTATATGGATAATCAACAGCTGCCCTGAGATTGCCTGCACGGTTAAGTGGCTTATCAAAGTTTAATTTAAGGAAAAAATAGATAATTGACTTTGTAAACTGAATCACCAAAATACATTGTCTATTTTAGTCCTTCTAGTTCTAGTTTATTTCGTGCTATTTTAATGTAAAAATTTATAGTGGTTTATATTAGTTATTTAGATACTGTATATATTTAGTTTTAGTTAGTTATTTAGTGATTGGCAGAAGAAAGCTCAGGACCATATTGGTTGGAAACATGTGGAAGAGACCTTCATCCTGCAGTGGATAAACAGTGGTTATGATGATGATGGTGGTGGTGATGATGGTGATGATTTATAAAATAGCAGCTAAGGCCATATTTAGAGCCTTTGTTTCCCTGTCAAGTTGGTTTGACAATAAAAATTAGAAAATGAGAGGTTTTGTGCCCACATTCAGTTAGTGTCACAATCTGACCACATAATACTATGATGACAATTACTAATTGCTATCTATGATTTAATATGCACATAAACTACATAATATGCTCATCACTAACTATGAAACCAAAAGGAATTTGCAATCTGGCCTCAGGTGATGGTGACTGATTTGCTTTACCTAACAATATACCATATTTTTCAGAGTATAAGATGCACTTCCCCTCTACCCTATAAGAGGCTGAAAATTAGGGTGTGTCTTATACTTTGATGTAGCCCTGCCCAGCCACTATTTTCACCCTCAGCACGCACCTTTTCCAGACTGCAGAGCACATTCTAGGCTGCAGAGCACACTCCTGCCTGTTCCTCCCATTTTCAGGAAGGG
The DNA here is from genome assembly GCA_027560395.1 of Boaedon fuliginosus. Classification (NCBI taxonomy): domain Eukaryota; kingdom Metazoa; phylum Chordata; class Lepidosauria; order Squamata; family Lamprophiidae; genus Boaedon; species Boaedon fuliginosus. Next base: position 103,573 of record JANHGC010004547.1, on the reverse strand, counting down.
ATCTGCCTCCCCAAAACAGCTGATTGGGTGTATTAGCTGTTCATGCTGAATTAGTCTGTGCTGAAACTGAAACTGGCTTCATCTATATCTCCTGTGCTGAAGCCTGTTTCAGTTTCAGCACAGACTGATTCAGCACGAGCAGCCCCAATCAGCTGTTGTGAACTGTTGGGGAGAAAAACACGGGGGTGGGGTGTCTGCCTCTGCCCTTTTTTCCTTTGTCTCCTGTTCTGAAGCCTGTTTCAATTTTAGTTTCAGCCTGATTTAGCACAGAAGACAAATTGTTGCGAGGCAGATGCAGATCCCCCCCCCTTGTTTTCCTCACCAAAAGCAGGGTGCGTCTTATACTTCGGAGCATCTTATACTCCAAAAAATATGGTATAGGAAAAAAAATTCAACCTAATCTATCTAGCCAGTTATGAATGTGTCTGTTGGATGTAGCCTGCCACAGAGTAATCCCTGCTTAAAGCATTCAGTTAGAATTATAGGTGAAGTTAGGGTTAGTTGTGCACATGAAGCTTTACTTGGATGCCTTAAGTGACAGCATTTGATCACTCGATGATAATATTTCTCCTGGAATATGTCACACCAGCATATAGGCTTTGGTTGATCAGTGTATTTTTGACAATAAACACAAAGCCTAAAGCTAACTTATAATGGCCAATCGTTATATTGTTGTGATTTAAATAAGAGAAGAACATACATAGTTTTTGCAGAAAATTATCCTTCAAATACTTTTGAAGAAGATCGTGTTAACCAATTCCAGTCTATTCTGCAAAGTCTGTTCGTCCAATTTCAGCAATTTTGTTACCATTTTCCATTGATCAATTGCACAACTTAAATGACAATATCATCATGATACAAAGAAGTGAAATTTGGAGGTACAGTATACTTTTGTAAACTCAAGAGATTTTATATGTGGCTCCTATATGCTCTTTAACAGTTAGAGAAGTTGTTGGATGAGATCACTAAAAAAAAGCTGCGTGACCTGTCATGAATATGTGATAATATCCAATTTTATTCTCTTTATTGACTGAACTAGTTGTGGCTGAAACTGGGCAAGTTTTGAAGCAGAATATGAACTGAAAGTCAATTTAAACTGATTTTGAATTTGGACCAGAGAGAGAACTTGAAGAACAGGTAATTGTATGTCTCATCATTAGATCTATAGCCTGGCCTAGATGGGAATGCAATTATCCCTGCAAGAGTAGGTACATAGTTTCTAGTATTTCTGGATCCTACTTTGTTATTTGGGGCATATCTGATCTTAATTGCTGGAAGTTTCTTTTATCAACTTCATCTCATCAGCTATCCTTGCTGTTCAGCAGACAGGACACAGTCTGTAGGACACAGAAATATATGCTCTACTGCCATGATAATTGGACTAGGATGAGGTACATTATTCAGTTTCTCTTGAAAGCAAGCCAGAATCTTTGTCTAGCGTGGGAGCTGCTAGTTGGAATTGGAACCACTACAAACAAGCAAAATTATATTACAGCAATTATGATAGAACAGTGCTGGTTCTAGAAGTAATAGGTCATTTAGGCTCCAGTGTTTTTTTTTTTTTTAAATCCTGCCTTTCTATGTCAGTCAGACTGTTCATCATCAAAGGTGACCCTTCTCCAAGAAGTAAAATACACCATATACTAGTGAAGACAGCCTGAAGCACCAAATTATAATATAATCTTCCCTTTGTGGTAATGCTGCTGCCAACAATACGTTTTGACACCTGCTAAAGACCTTTTTGTTGGCCAAGGATTTTAATTGGTTGATTTGATCTCTCTGCATGTTATGTTTGCTCCTGTCTTTGGTTATACTGGAATAATGTGGTTTGGTTGTTCTTATGGTATCTGTAATGCAATTTTTATTATCCTGTTGTAATAAAAGTAATTAGATGCCTGGGAAAATAACGTGTTGTTGTTCTTTTTATCTGATGGTACTAGCCTCTTTGAGGCACATATTCTATAGCCAAACTGACACCAGCATTGAGAATCCCTTTTTAACTCATGTGGATGAGAATGGATGAGAATTCAGAATCTAGCTAATTAAATGTTGAAGAAAATTTGGTCAAATCTTAATCAAACCCACATAGTACTTTAATAATTAAAAGCAGCAGATTTGATCTGATTTGACCTATCAAACCTTGGAACCAGTATAATTGATACAGTAAAGCAATAGTCCTCATGTATGCTCAAGCTGTTCATAAGATTATTACTTCCTTCTGAATTTGCTGCTATTCATAAACCATTTTGAAAGGTACATCTATATTCTACTTAATGCAGGAATTCAAATGTTTTACTGTGTTCCTATGAGGCACACCTCTGTTATGTCAGCGCTGTGGGCAACGTTATGTCATATAATTCCTTTCTGATCTTATGGTTATGGGAAGATACATCAATTTGCAAAGCACCAAAATAGAATGATCAGTACAAGCAAAACCCTGGAAGCATTTCATGCAAATAAATGTTTCTCTGCCAAGATCCTATCATCTTCCAAAATGGGTTCAGTCAGATAAAGATCTTGAATATGCCCAAGTTTAAATATAATTTGGCATGTTTAGACAAATATAGTTTGAGCTTAATCTGACAGTTTATTTGCATAGCCTTTTCTGAATCTCCTAATTTTCATCTGCCAAAAATTCCATTATATTTAAAACATATACAATACAACCAACAAAATCACATCTCCAGTGAAGGCAGTGAGAGCTTTCTGCATACAAGTTATACCTGATCAACCATCTGCTCAAAGGTAAGTATGCATTTACTATACAGGTTTAATATATTATTATTGTTATCTGTTCAAAACAATGTGAATTACAGCTGTCAGTTCTTTAGCTAATTCATATGTACTGAGTTCTTTCCAAGAACCTAGAAAGGAAGATATTGGTGTAGTATATATGTGGAGAGAAGCAGTGTGATCTTTTGCAGATTTTCTTGGTGCCACCTTCTAAATGTTTAAGATTTTTTTTAATTCAGTACCCAGTGTGATGATAACCAATAGGATCACCATAGCCAGTTTATGCCATAATATTTCCATTTTCAATCAAGATTTTCAAATCTTAATACTTTGTGATCATTTCCAATTCTTTGTCATCTATTTCACTATCCCCTGGTGATGTTGTTGTTGTTAATCTTCATTTCCATATTCAACTACTTCAATACCCACCTAGGCAATCCAGAAGGTATCTTGGGAACTGTACCAATATGAAACAACCAGAAAATGGATGCATTCAAATCAGACATTTCCCAGAATTCTTTTGGCGAAACTATGATCGAGATGGAATAGATAAATCAGAATTTCCTAAATCTCCAAAAAGTCCTGCTAATTTTACATAAATTACACTTCTTACACAGTAAGGAGCATTATAGTTACCAAAAGAAGGAGCATTATAGTTACCAAAAGAATTTTATTTAAGATTATAGAGCCATAATTAGATTCACAACATGGAACTGTTCCTGAACCAAGATTTCCTTCTGAGTGTTCAGGTAACAGCTGTGGTCAGAAGTGCATGTGCCTGCTACCCTGTTCCCCTGAATATACAACATCTCCTGAAAGTAAGACCTAGATTGGTTTTACATGTGTGCCCAATATACGTGCACCCCTAACTAATAGGTTAATCAGTGGGTGACATCCCCCTAAAATAAGATCTGGCGCCTTTTTTTGTGGTAAAAAATATAAGACGGGTCTTATTTTCAGGGAAACATGGTAGGATTTTGCTCACAATAGCAGAATGACAGAATAACAGAGTTGAAGAGACTTTTTAGAGCTTCTAGTCCAACCCCCTTCTCAAGCAGGAGACCCTATATCATGTCAGGCCAATGGTTATCCAATCTCTTCTTTAAATCTTCTAGTAATGGACTACCCACAACTTCTGAAGGCAAGGTGTTCCACTGATTAATTATTCTAACAGTCAGGAAATAATAAGTCAGAAAATCAATCAATGTAGCATCTTCAGCCTATGACATCCATTATAGCATACCCTAAAGGTCATCACTCTACTTTAGAAAAAATCTCTCTGTGTGTTTATTCCAATAAAGACTCATTTCTGTCTTATTTTTGCTTATTCTCCTGTATCTATTTTATTTTTATATATTTTTATCCAATATTTGCATGTAAATTTGAATATTTAGTATTACATTATGACTTTATAAAACATGAGATGCATTTTAGTGAATAAAATCTGAACATTCTATATATTTGAAATTGATGAATGTACCCATTGAAATTACACTCAGAGGGGTAATAATGTGGCCTTTTTAATGGAGCCCAGAAAAATGTTAAGGAAGTATCTTCCAAAGCTAGATTTAACTTTTTAATGTAGCTGCAACAATAGCAAATGTAATTAGCAATCAGGTATTTATTTACAGGCATTCATACCTAGGTCATAAGACTATAAATGTGCAAAAGTTAAAGCAAAAAACAACCAGAACTAAAAAAAAACAGTAATCATATTCTAAAAAGATATTGCTGCTTAATCCCTATAATTTTTTTTCAGAAAGCTGTAAAAATAATTCACAAAATGACCAATTCAATAACAGGCTTTATGCCTTGTAAAAAAAATTAATAAGGAGAATGCTTCTGAGACAAGGTATTCCACATGTCATTACCCAAAAGAACTGTCCTCATATCCATGTCTCCTTGATGTAATGCAAGGATGCACACATGGGACAGAACCATTTGAAGAGGAAGGACTCTCAGGCCACATAGAGCTAAAGCACTTTGAATGGAATAATATGATAACTTTGGAGACCCATGCAATAACCAACAATTGTTAGTATTCTAGTCTCCACATATTGTACATTTGCATTTTCTGGATCATCATTTAGGCAAGGCCTCTGTGAAGAATATTGCAGTAATCTAGCCAAGAGCTTAGGAAGGGATGGTTTAATGTTACTTGGGTTCACTGTCCAGTTATCAAGGAAATGTGGAGGCAGATGATGTGGCCAAAGACCATTATACATACATTCAAGTTTTATTATGTTTTTAATTTGGAGTTTTGAGTACACTAATGTGATTCCACCAGGAATGGGGATGCCTGAAATAATAAGTAAATTAAATATATTATCCAATACCTGTGAATCCATAAAGAATGTGAAGCATTCTCATGAGAAGCAGGTATTATTAATATTGGCCAGGAAATTAATAATTTTAGAAGACACCAGATAGAAAAAGATAAGTTAAAGCTATTATGGGATTATATTTTATGCAAAAGAATTAGTTTTATTAATATCAATTATTTTCTTGGACCTTAAAACATACTTTGTTAGTACCAACAGGTTATTCTATGTGGTAGTCAACATTCAGAGCAAAGAATACCACAATCCTGTCGTAGCGGAAATGATATTTTTTGGAGATCTTAACCTTGAGCTACCTTCAAGAACATTTGGCTACAGTTGTTTACTATTTACCCAAAAGAACTGACATATGAGCTTCACACCCCAACTCTATTCATGTTGTTCGACCCTGTGAGTAACTTTGTTTGAAGAAGTGGTCTTCAGATGTCATTACTTCTCCTGTTTTAACACAATAAGCTGTCTTTAGCTGTTCTCATTGAACTCTCTTCAAATTGTTGTCTATTTTCAGATATATTATTCTGAATAATATCTTGCAGCTCATTATAGAAAGCTAAGTGATGACAAACGAATGTCGAAGAAATGAGTAATCTTGCTACGGAGACATGAAAGTGAAAGTGTACTTTGTATATTTAAAAATCTTTATTTAGAACAATACTATATTGTTTTCATTATTTGTTAAAGTCATGTACAATCACCACAATAACACAAGAACTAAAAGCATGTTTATTGAAGCATAGCCATATGCAAATCTGAGATGCATTTGTAAAATAATGGAAAATGTTTTATCATTTTCGTTACATACACCTACAGTTTATATATGTATTGATACATGCTCCCATAAAAGCAATGTGTTATGATTCCTTATGATTAGTTATATATATTCAGTAGAAAACAGCATTTATTTAACAAGAACAAAAGTTGTCTTTCATTCAGAATATAATATATGCAATAAAGAAGTCTTATCAGATTAAAGGAAAATACAGGTGGGCATCCATTTTAACAGACTCACTTTAAAAGCCAAACCTACCAAAAATTGTACAAGTACAAAGAAGCTAAAAATCCTTCCACCTTTCTATCAAAAGCAAAAATCATCGAGACGCAAAGCTATAAATATTGGGTGTTTCACAGAAGTACTAAGAAAGTATACCACACTATAGATATAAAAATTTTCCAGTTCTGCATTTTTTCTAAGTCACACACATACTATATCATCTCAATACATGGTGGGAACACTGTCCATTCCCCTCCATTGCATTACATGTGGGAATTCTGTATTTTTCAGACCACCATTCCTTAGATTTTTTTTATCTGTACTGTTTTATTTATGTACTTATAAACACTCTTCGCTTATCTGGGAAAACATGTCAGCATAAGTGGAGCACTGGTTTTTCCAGGAACAGTATCTTAAGTATGTGCATTAAAATTAATCAGAATCTTGCTGTGATCTATAAATAGTTATTTCTCTTAAATATCAGTGTTGGTTTTAATTACTGCCTATTGTCTACTTTTTAGTGATAATATATTCAGCTGTGTTTTAATCAATTCATTAGTGTGCCTAATTAATTATTTTGTCCTTGTTTTATATTTCTTTTTTATTTCTTGAATGCCATTTTGGATAAGCGAACCAAAGTCAAATGAAAATGACTGATTTAAATACTGTGAAATAGTACAAAATTGTTAGTTCACACAGTTTTTAGTTATTTCCCATCTCTGTTAATGTTTCATTTGTTCATAAATCATTTCAGCCTGTGTTTGCATTGACCTGAAAATGTTTTAACCTCTATAAAAAAACCATACGTTTTTGAATAATAGAAAATTTATTGCAAAGTATGCATTTTGTGATTATTTTTCCCTTATTTCTAGACATATTCTAAATTTTGCATTTTAAGCATAAATTCTATTTTTTGAATTGAGAATTACATATAAAATTGAGAGAAGTTTAAAATCCCAAAGAGAATTACATTCTAATTCCCACATTACTCCAGCGCCTTCCAATCGTAAAGATTTTATTTCCTGAGCTTCCTAGCACCCCATGCCCAACTCTTCCAATATCACTTATTTTGCTGCTTTCAGTGTAAAAGGGGTTGAGGTGCCAGGGTCAATTTTATTTCTAAACTAAGCTTAAAGTAAGCTTAAGGTGGTTTGAAAGTTGAATACCTCCAAACTTTTCCCATTCTTCAGTGATTTGCCTAAACATGACACTCTCTCACTGCAAAAGAGGTCCTGCACCAAATCAGGGTCAAAATAGAGCAGAAGAAAAACAAGTTGGCTTTCTACTTACTTAGCCTCATTTACTAAGCAAAAAATGGATGGATCAGCCATACTGCATAGTACTTACAAAACATTGGCATACATACCCCTATTAAGGTAGCTTTTGGATATATGCCCATTAGTTAACTGTTGTTGTGGGGTTGGGGGAATTCTGGGAACTGCAGTCTCGTACAATTAGAAAATCCAAGTTCTGGAATTTCTGTACGATAACTGAGGGGACCTTGGTGCTCTCTGAGCTTGGCTGTTTTTGTTGCTGATGCTTCATTACCAAACTAGGTAACATCATCGGTGCACATGTACAATAGTTAATGTACAATAATCATTTTTATGATTCAGCATTTTCTTCATTCAGAAAGTCTAAAATCTATAAATATGCTAAGAATTCAGTGTACAATTTAATTGGGTTTGTCTATATGTATTCACCTTAATTGATTGTAAATTGGTCTGTTCAATACTTTTTTTTTTGAAAGAACAGTGAAGATATAAACAAGTTCATAGTTCAAGATTATTTTCATTCAGAATACCTCCACCTGTAAATACCAAACTGCAATCCCAAATAGGCCACTAAGGCCACATTGAAACTTCATTCTGAGATTGAAATTGTATAGAAAAAAAATTATATGTCTCTTCTTGTAGACTGATTAACCAGAGGAAAAACTTGGAAAACAGACCAATCAGAAACTTACAGGGGATTTGAAAAGTCAAACACAATAATCCCATGCTTTACCTTTAGAGTTAAAAATAAGAAATTCTTAACTTTTGTTGCATTGTATTATTTCAAAGAATCCTACATCATAGGCCTTCCTGTATTAATTTTTTTAAAACCTAAAACTATGTTTTTGCCTACACAATGGCATCAAATATAGACAACAATTAAGTTCTTACACTTAAGACTGGTGAAAAATACATATTGTTAAGAGACAAAACATGTAGTATGCTGATGTATCTAATACCATTTTTGAAAAGCCTAGATGATTGATCTCTTAGAATCAGTAACTTAAAAGGATTTCATTAAAAGCATAAATACAAAATTATGATGTGTAATTAAAATGGCAAGTTATGCCAACTTTGTGATGTCTTTATATTTCAGTCACAGCACACAGAAATAAAAATACATAGCATACACATAAATAAATGAGGATGCCACACAAGGAACAGCAGAAATATGCTTGAGAACATGCCTATACACAGAGGAATGGAACACATTTCAGAAGGGAAAACACCACTCCTGTGACCACTGCAGGCAACAGGCTTGGAAAACATTTCAGAAGTCATTCTCTGCATACTTTCTCTAGCTTGTTTTTTTAGTCTCAACACCCACTTCTACTCTGTCTTGTCCGGCCCCCATTCTCCAAAGACTAGCCCACCAGGCTAAGACAAATTACATTTGCCAGACATCTGAATTAATGGAGGAGACTTTTGAAATTCGCTCTCATACAACCCTAATAATACAGGTTGCCAATCTTGATTTATTGTTGTCCTATAATTCATCAATTATATTCTTAATGCTAGTCTTTGGTATAAATTCTTCCCCTTGGGTAATATTAGCTCGGTAAAATATTCATATTTTTAATATGCATTAAAAGGAAGTATCTTTAAAAAAGATAATTCTACAGTTATGCGTATTTTGAATTGCCAATCAGAACAGTGAAAGTTTATCCATGTAAGGACACCATCAATATTATACAGCATTTCTACAATATTCCTTCAAAACTTAAAAACCTATGACTCTATGACATGTATAAAACACAATTGAAATATAAAATCATTCTCAGGTGAGTATCATGTCTAGACTAAACGACAAATATATGGAATACAAGAACAGGAAGGTCTAATTACCTTTGCCACATCCCAGTATGAAGAACAATTTCAGACTATCTGGGAAAAAATTTAACTGAAGATACTGAGACAAAATCTTACTTATTTTTACTTTTGCTGGGAAGAGGGAGGCCCAGGACCAGTTATCTGGCCATTATTAAAAATATTGTAGGCGTCTGGTAGATAAAGTGATGGAAATGAGGCTGAGAAGACTTGTGCAAGTCATGGGACTGCTATCCCAGCAATTTAATTATTAGATCCTTTCCTGGATAATGAAGGCTGCTTGGGAATATGTGGTTGGATCCATCATTCATTCATTCATTCATTCATTCATTCATTCATTCATTCATTTTGATTTATTTCCCCGGTCAAAGGGAACTTGAGGTGGCTAATCATTGGTCCATATCTCCTTCCTTAAAGGTGATATTTGATTTAAATGAAAAAAAAATGTTCAGTCTCCAATTTCCACTTTTATTAACTCTGAAGGTGACCAAGTTGTTCTGGAGTGAGGCAAATATGAAAAGAATGAAGAAATAAATAAATAAATTATTGACAGATTTTAGAGGTTGTCTCATTAAAATGTATACTGTTAGTTATTTCATATTTTGAATAACTCCCTTTTTATGATCCTGTAATCCCTTAATTCAGAGTAGAGTCGGGGTGACAATTATTAATATTTTGAATATAAATATGAAACTAATCCAAGGTGACACAGTGCTTTGTATTAAAATTCAATGCAATTAAAATTTATTTTCTATCACTAATATATCAAAATAATACTGTTGATACCTTATGCAGATCCCTTTTCCTACACACACCCATTCTTTTTGAGTACATGTCATCTGAAGAATTTCTAATTCAAGTAATCTAATCAACCAAGTCTTTTGTCCATGTCAAAAATCTGGATTTACTTTAATGGAACTGGATCACCACATTCTTTACTTTTTGGGAACCTAACCAGTTTCTGACATTTTAACTTAGCATGCTTTGAAAAATAAATTGAGCTGTTTTATGATCTCCCTAGTTTGTATATGAAACTTCCAAGGGTGGGGGGAAGTAACAGAATATAAGATTTTTTAAAAAAAGCTCTGAGTTATGTTCATTGCATTCCCGGTGGTGACACTAACTTTTCTTCCACTCCTGACTTACAGTGGTGGGTGTTATTGCAATCATGTTTGAAAATTCTGTCTCTCTATGTGGAATACCACTCACAGTTACTGTAAGTACAATCTAGAAATAATACCTTACCTGGTACAGAAAATTGCCTGTAGGGTCAGAGGTGGTATTCAGCCAGTTCAGTTCCAACAGGTTCGGGAGAACCGGTAGCAATAATTTTGATTGGTTCAGAGAACCAGCAAATACTACTTCTGATTTGCTAACTGCAGCAAAACCACCTCTGATTGGCTGACTGCATAGCCATGCCCATAGAACCGGTAGTAAAAAAATTTGAATCCCACCACTGTGTAGGGTGGGCCATAGCATCTTTCCCTTGGCTATTTCTAGGGAGTAGTGACAACCAGAGCATCCAGAAGTTCACGAAAGCTAAAGGAAAGTAGTGTATCAGTAGCTGTTAATGAGTCTGATTTGGCTGCTTCAACTCAGCATGCTTTCTATCTTCCTAAAGCCAGGATTATCTTGTATTTAGAGGCCAGCCCAGTTCAGAGTGTGACTCATTTGGATACTGCTCTTCCCAATATGGATTATTCATTGAGGTTCCTAAATCATTCCTTTACCAATGGAGAACATTTTAAAAAGGCTTCCCAGTATGATAGTCTTAAAGTGATTGCCTTCAAAATGTCTTCTTCCATGTGCATTCAGTGGGTGATATTTATAATTCTTTCAACGGAATGTCTATATATTTCATCTTTCTACAGTGGAAGTTTTATTCCTATCAGTAGCATTAACATTAAGAATGAAAAAACCCTTATGTCTGTAAGTTAAGGAGGGAGTAAGAGGAGGAGGATTTTTCATGTACGGTACATCTCCCTGTAATAACCTTTTACTCCTTCCAAGACTTTTCCTTTGGTATAAGCTTCAAAATGCAGAATTAAGATTACAGAGGTGAGTATCTCACTTGTAAAGAAGGGCAGTTCTGAACAAATTGAGAGTTTTATTATGCAGATTGATATGAAAATTGAAGGATTGTTCCTTTGGAAGTGCAACTTTAAGTTCATTTATTACATTGAATCATATATTAGGAAAATTGCATGTAAAATAATGCAGAAAGTTGATAGAATGGACAAGTATCAATGTAAGAAAGGGACTTGGAATAGACTGTCTCATCCATTGTTAGTCAGATGATGGATGAAATCATCTTACTCTTTACAGTAATAACTCTTGGATAGCTGGTTGACCATGGCTGCTGAAAAGTGACAGTGCAGTGTTTATTGCCAATTTAAAGTGGATACATTAAAAAAAATATTAGTAATACTAAGAGTTGATAAGAATTAGATATTTGGAAGTGGGAAATACATGAAAAGTAATATTAAAAATTTATTTCAGG